>JAATLQ010027457.1:0-37332 GCA_013421005.1 Heliconius erato x Heliconius himera
TAGGTGATGAGTAATGCAAGAAAGAGACAGCAACACTGCACTGTGACGTAGGTTCTTCGTTAGCAATTCGGGGAAGTGAGTGATTAGGCTGTGCGTGAGCTTAATGAGGGTGACTAATAAGCGACTAGTGGGATTTAATTAATCGAAAAGCTATCTTTGGAATGGTTAGAGATAGAGCTCTGGGACCCAGCGCAATCGATTCAAATGGGGGGCTAAACCTTTTTTTTTTTTTTTTTTTTAAGTTCCGACGCATCGACTCGCGGGGTCTGGCACACTGGCATTCGTTGGACCAACGAATCCATACTACTGATGACTGACAAGTTGCGGGTGAGAGCATAGTACAATTAAGTTATTACTTAAAACATTTAGTTAAATAATTGGTGACAAACAGAACAAAATACACCTATTACATATATACTTTATTTCCATATTTCCATATGCTAAATATACCTTTATAAAAATACATAGATATATGTGATGAAAATGTGGAAGTAGGTAAGTGGTGAAGTTTACGAATTTAAGGTTGCGAGTAGATATTTTTAGTTGAGATTTAAAGGAATTTATAGATTAACTTTTCTGGATAGGTTTAGGAAGTTGGTTCCATAGGAATGCGGCATAAACTGAAAAGGATTTCTGGTATACTCTTCGGTATGTCAAGTGTCGGTATGACACAAGACCGCCAAGAGCGTGTGGAAGTAGGAAGTAAATGAAACCGGGAGCGAAGATAAGAGGGGAAATTTGGATAATTAAGGTTTTGAAAAAAGAGTGAAAGAATGTGTATATCTCGGCGAAGGCGGATTGATGAGCTCGTTGAGTAGCTCCTCTGTCACATCTAAATATACAGATTTCGTATGTTCAATATTAGTGATCAGACTACTTGAAAGTCATTACTCATATCTTTGTTTATTCTCTTAGGACTGACAATTACGTCTATCGACAGTTTTATGTGATATTTCAAGACATCCTTTTCTTGAAATACGTTAAGGATAAAAGAAGAATATAATGATTTTCTTATGGACCTAAATCGTCAGTTTTAAAGAAACAAGGTGACAATTTAAAGTCGATTTATGTGTTTGGTTATTCTCTAACGAGACGGCATTAGGAGAAAACAAAGTGGTGTAAAATTTTAAATGCATAAACATGTGCAGAGACAGTTGACATGAAATTGAAATGATTATACACACAATGTGTTATTTATAGGCGCCAGATGATCCGATGATTAGAGCCTTCGCGATAATGATTGCGTGTGATTATCGCGCCAGTTCTGTGTGCTCATCAGTTGAGACATTTTGTAAATAAATAAATATTATTTTGCCATTATAAATTTATTTTAAGTATATATAGGGTGTAACGCGATCGACGGATCACGTTACACACGTCAAGAAAAAGTCGATCGCATTACACCCTGTATAATATAGATAACAGGCTATATACGCGTAGGTATAGTATACAGATACTTCAGATATATTAATGCTCCTAATTTTTTTTTCGTTTTTGCTTTGCTTCTTACCAAAATTCAAATATGTAATTTGGAGGAATTGTTGATGTGAATATGTTTAAAGCGACAAGGAAAAATGTACGATATTAATAATCCATATAAGTTTTCACCTTTTGATACATGTCAAAAGATGTAGAGTTCCAAAAGAACGCATTACAATCGCTTCGCATTTAATTCACATTAAAGAAAAATGAAGGAGCAAAATTAGCTTTGTGGTGTGTAGTGTGGAACCGTAAAAAATTCTGCTTCATTATGAATAACGCAAGATTGATTCCCACACAAAAGCTGTCAACCTCAGCGCATGAATAAAAGGCAAATGCGGATTTTATTGTTGTTATAACAAAATGAAGTCATAATGAGTAGGAGTTGGCCGCGACTGAATTAAAATGTCGCGATTGAATTAAAATTGCTTCAATATTGTGGTTACGTTTGACATTTGACAGGCGTTGCTGACATCTGACGTCCTGTCACTGATGTCTTGTAGCAGCTATGCGAATTTTAAGAAAATTTAAAAAGGGAACCCTTAGTATCAGTTATGTTTACGATTTTGAAGATTTAATCTTTTTTAATTTATAAAGTAATAACTATTAATTAGCAATTTAAAACGCGTGATACATTTTAATAGTTATTAAAAATTAATTTTTAATTTAATTTTTAATAACTATTAAAATGTATCACGCGTTTTAAATTGCTTGTCACCGAACTCATACAAATGAATTCGTAATAATTAAATAATATTTTTATTATGCACAAAAATATTTGTTCTGGAAATGATAAGATGTAGCTAGTGTAAAGCCTTTATAAGTCGTATGAGTATAGTTTAAACGTGCTTTTTGACACTAGGTTTTTTATATGTCAAAGTTTTAGTAGTAAAATCTCATAAGATAAAGTTGTCAGAAATTATATCGAATCATAGCGAAACTTCGTTTTTTATAAGCCGGAACTATTTTACATTAGATATTATTGATTGATATCCGGTACTATAATTAAACTAGTCGCATAAGAACTATAAATCGATTAACCTGCATCCTTTCTAATAAAATTTGTGATTGTGTCTATTATATTGTGAGGAATTACACAACAGGTTACTCACCTGTTGTGTAATTTACCGCTTTGCCATTACCGCTAAAATTGTCAGAATTAATTATCTTGTTTTAATGTTAACAAAATATTTTTTGCTGTCAAGTATATTTATTTAAAATATTTTCGTGTTCCCGTTCTTAGGCGCATCGTGAAAATGTACGGAAGGCGAAGAATGAACAATAGTGCAATGGGAAAGCGTATGACTTTAACACGATGCCCATTCTCCCTTTCGCAAGTCAACACCCCATTTTGCCTTAGCGTATATCTGAAAAATACATAGGTATTGTTTATATACGCTGCCTAATTACATATGTGTTAATGTACATATTTACCAAATACTATTAGGTAAATATTGTTAGTAAAACAAAAACGAAAACATTTTTAAAATAAGTTTAATAGCATCTAGATATTATAGTAAAATTTTATAAAACCTGACATATGACTAACGCTTTTTTATGTTTAGATACAAAGAAGTTTAAATTTTTAAACATTACGGTCAGTTGTCGGCGCGCACTCTTGAAAACTCACGAGACGGCCAACGCGTGTAGTTAGCGGCGTAGCTTTTGTCTTGTTTGTTATTAACAGCAATGAACCGGCCATGTAGAATATTTAAACACAGAAGTATTGAAGTTTTAATATATTTATATAATACACAAATAAATAAATGCGTCAATAAACATGTATTTACTACTGGTAATATTAATGAAGTCTTAAAATAATAACAATATCACCTTAAGAAAATTATATATGGCAATCAAGCACCTTTAATTTTTTTTCCTGTTGGTATAATTGAAAACGACATCTCTGTCCTCGTACACTTATGTGATTTTTAATTAATACATGCTTAAAATATTGACAATGATTTTTATATGACTAGTTTAACTTTACTCATCAAAAGTTAAGTAACAAAATATTTTTTAAATAAATATTTTATGCTTGGACGTTTTCCAAGAGGTGCGGGTTCAAAATCCGCTATGTTCAAATTTTAATACGTTTTTCCTAATAACAATTTTACTATTCTAAGTGTGGAATAACACTTTAAATATATTAAAATAAATATTTTATACCAAGATATTCCAAAACTTCCTTGCAGCTTTACAACAGCGCAGCACGTCCGGGCCGTGTAGCGGGAGTGATTAGGCGCGCACAGCCTGTAATCACGGTTTGCTGCCCGTACGTCTGCGCCGACGCATCCACCCTCCCGCTTTTACCTTGAAGCGAAAAAACAAGTAAAAAACACATAAAACCTTCGCTCTGCGTATACTGTTAACGACCTGATCTGTTCTCAACGCTGTATGGGAAGATTTAGCGAATTTGAAATTCGATTGCCAGCAATGCTTCATCCATCACCTAAATTGATGGATTTGGGACCAAAAGAAGGACTTCGCGAGATGAAAGCGGACCATTTTCAAGCGTTGTTAATAAGCGTTGCTTTTGTGGTTGTTGTTTCGTGGTTTTATAACCCATTAAGTCTAGGTCCACAGAAAATTCAAATACTAATTATATTCATTATAATATTAATGTATTAGCTAATTTGTATTTTGTTTAAAACAATATTATAGTGCAAATCATATTAATAAAAATAGGAAATCTTTATGTATTCTTCGTGTTTTTTATATATCTAATATCTATGTATTGATTTTATGTAAAAAGTTAAGTTAAAAATAAAAATGTTCATTAAACGTTACGTCGCATAATATAGATTCTTCTGTTTTAGATTTTTTTATTACAAGTTTTTATAATATTTAAATAGACGTATCTATATATTTACATACTAAATCATGTATATTCCGCTAATCTGACAATTTCAGAGTAGGACGTAAAGAAGGAGGAGGACCATAAAATTGTAAAAAAACGCTATCTTGACATTCTTGATTTTTTTTTATTTTGAAGGGAATAAATACAAGGATTATGCAAAAACATAAAATTTTACGAATTTCACAATCCGAAGTAATAAAAATTGATAGAAAAAGTTTAATGCCGCTACGGGTTGCCTCCTCCGTGTTTCAGATTTTCTCTCACTCTTTCTCTATCTAATACTCTCTCACTCATCGATGATGATAGTAAAAAAAATACTAAAAAATATACAATTATTTTCTTATAAATACAAGTATTATATTTCACACATACACTCTCTAATTTCTGTACATGCCATTTCTTGAGCTTTTTAATTGATTACGATCAAGCCCCGTCAAATAATCTTCAGGTTATGAGATAGCTCGTCTAGGGCATGAAGATGAACCATATATATTAAGATATATAAATCGGATGTGCTTGAGTACTTCAAAGTGACGAAATTGTTTTTGTACATTCTAACAATGGCTGCGAATTTGCGTCAAATCCAAATTATTATATAAGAACTCTTTTTTTCAGGTTCACTTAACATTCCCATAGATATGACGCGCTCGATTTTTCTATTTTTAATTTTTAACCATATGTACGTACGATCACCTTCGTCACGGAAACAATCAGATTAACATACTTACATTTTTAAGAATACGTAAGACATCGATGATATCAATATTTAGAGTAAATCCCGATTTAGCATCGTCGGTCCCGTACTATATACCTATAACAATTCGTATAAAATGAAATAAACTCAATTTTAAAGCAAAAATAAATAAATAATCAAATATAAACACGATCAATACTAACAGTCATTATAACTCAAGCGTAAATGTATTTGTTCTGATACGCAATCAAACATTACTTCCCACTTTCGGAGAACAAACATTTACCTTGATAACAAAAGAAAATACACAAATATATCGATGTAAACATTACACTAACAGTATTTATATTACCATAATTACTACAATAAAGTGCTTATAAAGTACATTAATAATCACTATTGTGTTGCGTTTCTGTTTAAAAGTTTAGTCAGATTCCTTTTATCTGTGCCGTTAATATTACGTTTCGGAGAAAAGACCACGTTTCTCTTATTGGAAACGGCCTTTATGAGGAGGTGCCGTGTTGTCTGTTCAGAGGATAGCTTTTTATTTTTTTTTATATTAGGTATCGCTTTCTTTTTAAGAGTATTCATATTCTTTTCTCTAGAGGTAATTTGGTATTTTTAGTAAGAGAAGAACATGCAGGTATGAATGTAAATGCATAATCACTTTTGGCGCGGTTTAGTGTCTGATTAGGTATACACGATGATATTATTTGAGAATGTTACTATTTAAAGTATAGTACTTTAAATAGTAACATTCTCAAATAAGTTTAGTTAAGTGATAAAAAAATTAAGAACAGAGTAATACATATATAACTGGGTATTGCTTATATTAACAAATATCGCCATTAGATCCTAATAAGTAAAGATTATATGAATTAATAAGGAAATTTTAACAGAAATATCTAATACTAAATATCTACTCCCAATCTCATTCCACAATGTGGTTAGAGACAAAATGTAGGGAATGTTGTATTTTTTTTTCTATCAATAATGCAGAAATAATATACGCGAAAAGATAATATATCTATCTAAATAAAAAATATTGAATCCCATTTATTTTGCTGTTTATATTTTCAAAATAAATCCTAGCCGTTTTTGTATTCAATAACCCATGCTAATAATAAATGATTCTATGGCGCTAAGCTTTGTCGACGCCGCTTAGTAATGACGTGTCTTCTTTTCACCTTTGTAGAACCGCAGGATGTTGTCACTGTGCTTTCGAAGCGCTAATGGAATTTGTGTATGTAATAGAATATGAATATGAAATAACTTAGGAGTATGAAATTATATGAGGCCAGTCGTGGCGCAGTGGCAATCAACTCGACGTAATTAAATATTTAATATTTTGAGGCAAAGTGCGGCTTTGATTTCTGCCACTTAACACGCATTGCCTTTAGAATTCGGCGGAAAATGGGGAAAGGAGTGTCTTATGGAGTGTCTCTATCTACCCTGCTGTGTGCAGGATACAGGCTAAAAAAAAACTAAGATGGAAAATTGAAATCTATATTGCCTGTTTTGAACATGCATAGATTATATTTTGATCTAAAAGCATTATTATTGAAGCCTATATCTATTGAAGATAATTTCTTAAAATAATCTGATATGAAGAAAAAATGTTGCTGTTGTGCTGAAAGTAAGAGACTTCACGTGTACACATTTTTTAGAAACCAGTATTTTAATATTCATTGTTAGACATATAAATTCGTATTTATTTATTATATTATATTATTAATATATTATATTATATTATTAATTTGTTTATTTTACTGTCAAATATTCCAGGTTTTTAATTTTTATATGTCAATGAAGAGTGCCTATCACGTTGAACAATTTTTGTTAAGGCAGTTTTGCTCTTCTTCAAAATCCATATAAGTCCATATAAGTCTAGATCCTGCTTAGGACTACTATAGAAAAAAGTTTCATTCAAATCCGTCTATTAGATCCGAAAATGCACGTGTAAGAAAAGCAGACGAAGAGATAAAAAAATCAAATATTAGATTTATATTTTATTAGTGTTTTTAAACATTATAGATAGGTTACGATTTATCGATTACCTTGATTTTTTGCACCTACCTATATTATTAGTATAAAAATGAAAATTGAAAATAGGGCATATATGCTCCTTTGAATGTGAAACAGTTACAAAAAAAGATCCAATTACAGTTAAGTATTACATTTACCTCTACTTATTAATAGATGACATGGATTTGGTTCATGGATGCAAATAATTCAATAACATCTTAATCAAGTTATTAATTATTTACATAATTCCGTGTAGCTCTAGTTTATTTATGTATATATTAATTATGTATACTCATAAATATGCCGACGTCAATTATGGTTGGAGTGATTTCGTTAAACACAAATATCTTTTACATTTATCATCGTCAAAATAATCGGGAAAATATTTTGCTATATTAGTCTGAATATTTTCACAAGACAAATTACACGTCGCTATAAATAAACATAATATGAATAATAATATCGACTTGATAATATTTATGATGTTGTTTATATAAGCTGTAGTATAATTATTATATTTTTTTTATTCCATCTATTTACATTTATATTAAAAATGTCAATACAAGGCAAATGTTTATAGCAAAATGCTTCCTCAACTTGTCGGTGCTGTCATTATTATGTTATAAATATAAATGAAGAGGTATAAATCAATTTTACTTATTCTTAACATTTTTTAAAGTGTTATTCCACACTTAGAAAAGAAACGTACTTATTAAGAATACGAAGAAAAATTTGAACTTAGCGGGATTTGAACCCGCGCCTCTTTGAAAACCGTCTCAGCGTTCTGACCAACTAAGTTATGCGTTCTGATCTACCTGCGTCGAAATTATATTATTATTAAAAAAATATTTTTATACTATTAAAAATATATTATTATTAAAAATATAGGTATTTTTATACTCATTAGATAAATTAGAAACTTTTACTTTTTATTTTTTTTAAAAGTAGTAAACAAATTCAATAGTGCTGACATAGCCTTATTTGTGAACGCTTATAGAATCCGGATTAGTGACAGGGACAGCCGCGTTATAAAAGCGTATTAAAGCAGCTTCGTCGGCAACGACTTTTAATTTGTGTGAATATACCTTCTTAATTAGTATCACGATATTGGTCTTTTGAGTATCGGCGTCGTATTTTGGTAGCTAATATTATGTAAATTAATGAGAATTGAAAAAATGTCCGCTAGTTAGAAATCTGACCTTTTATCATAAATAAATTATAATTTATATATATAATAATCGACGTACATATTTTACAATCAAGGTTAGATCGATTCCAATTCCGAATACCTTTTGAATTTATTAGACAAATATTTTATTTAATTAGTTGTTATGATTTATTATTAATGAAATTGTAATTATATTCTGCTGTGTGAGGTAGATACGTATAAGGTATACTTTTGTTAAATATTTTATTTATCATTTCAAATATACAGACGATAAAATAGAGTGATGGAGCAAACAAGCATAATGTCACCAATAACCGACTAGCACCAATGAGCGATTTTTTTTTGACTTCCGTGAATTTGGATGTAAATAAAAATTTCTTAAATTGTGACCGCTAAACTAAATAAAAATATTTATTTTTGGATGTCATCCATCACTATATAGTCTTTTCCGCCATTTTATTTAAAGATGGCGAATTGCAATGTATATAAAGCGCGAAAATATTTGCATTTCTTAAGCTGATTGATAAGAGATTAAGCCCAAGGTATTACTTATTATTAATCGTTTTATTTATTATGAATTATTAGGTATTACTTATTATTAATTATATCGTGACAGCTATTTTCTATCTTGTTGTATAAATAGCTAAAAGTACCTTTTAACTAACTTTGTAATGAAGCTTTTAGAAGATAACGTTTTGTTACTGAAATAACAAGTTTTACATTTGAAAGAAAAATAATCCTCCGGAAATAATGACCTATAACTCGAAATTTTAACGCCTTTTAATAATATAAGAACTTTTTAATATAAAATAAAATGTAAATATTTTTTTCACTAAAATGTGCTTTACGATAATAATTGTTAATTAAAAGTTAAATAAATACTGAAAATGAATAAATTAAACTAAACACTGCTTTTAGTTTCCTTAAAAAGAAGTAATTTCCAAAATGCTTTTGTGACATTAATATTTACATGGCCACTTCAACGTTTAAGTTTCAATGAATAAATTAAATTAATGATCATAGATAAACGAAATATGAATATTATGTAATTTAAAGAAATTACAAAATGAAATATGGACATGTAAAACACAGTAGATTGCTTTACGCGATCGAAAGTAATAAAATATTGTTGTTTATTTATCTCGGCGTGTGTGCCGGACAACTGCTCGTTTTACGACGCATCTGCCGTTTCACGCTTGCCTTTTCCAATTTTCCATCGGTCCTTTCTTTCATAAAATTTAATGTTTTCGAAAAGATTCGCCCCGATGTCCATGTCTCGGCATTGGTCATGCCGTCTCTAGGACCTAAATTGTTTCTGCACCGTTTGAAGGAAACAAATAAATATTATTATATAAATAAGTGTTATTTTTCTTTGAATTTACTTTAGCCATTGTCGTCCGAGCTCGCAGGTGTCGTATGCGACAAGCGAACAGTGCGTCACGCGTGAGCCGGTGTTGAAGAATTCTTTAGAGGTGCTTATTAAAATATTTGTTGTTCGTGTTATTTATTTGTATATTATGTCGAGGAGCTTTGTGCCGCGCCGCCAGTTCTCCACAGCGTATGTGCCCACCTACTAAACGTAGCCGCAATATACGGCTATTGTCAGACTGTGACTAATATTTTAGTAACAATGCAAATTACAAAATGTTGTAATTTCTATGTAAATAAATAAAAACCTTTAGTAAATAAATATTTAATTTTATTTGTTTTTTGTGGAAATTCGTAAATATGTAAGTAACTGTTCTTTGAAGGGATTAGCTAATATTATAATAGTGTCAAAGCTTTATGAGCAACTGCTAACAATAAAAAATATATTTTTTATTTTACTTACACTCTTTATTTGAAGTGATGATTTATAATAACCACCTATATTCTAAAGTATAAAGAACAGTTTCCAAGAGGTGTGAGTTTGAAACCTGCTACTTCAAATTTATATAATAAAAAAATAATATTACATAAGTATTCTATAAAAAAATATTTGGTCTCAGCAAAAAAATATTATGTTTTATCTAAATTACCTATACACAAATCGCTCATTGCCATTACAGAAAATAATACTAAAAATATAAATAAATTTTACAAATAAATACTTTCTAGCATCTCACCAGGTGCTATACGCAATTAATAAAACGATTAAACTCAATTGATTACGAAGGCCTTAGCTCGACGTCTTGCATAGAACGAATCAAGTTAATTATTCTTAGTGGAGGTGAAAAATTAAATTGGGCATTCGCTTGATGCGGTCGTATACTGAGTTTTAAAATATTATGAGCTGTACCATTTTTATCTCCCGTAAATCTCCAGGCCCGGTCATCGCAGACGCAACGGCGCAGTGAGAAGAGGACGAAACACACAGGAGGAAAAAGGATCACGAATTCGACCGACAGAGGTCGAATATAAATGTGGAATGTTTATGGTTCTACCGTTTTATTTTATTCTTAGTCGGTAAACCATTTAATATTGTTTCAATTGAAGCGATCACATCTGATCTGCGGCCTAATCAAGAATAATAAAATTATATGTTGTCATAATGTATTTGGACGTATTGGTTTGTATATTGTTATGAGGTTTAAAATCCAGATGGAATATTTGTAAGTACTTAATGGATACTTAGACATTTTTTAGGTAAATTAATGTAATACTTAGAAAATGTCAAAAGTTAGTGCTACGATTCATCGTCTTAAACAGGGGTTCCCATCCTTTTCTTGATCAAGGACCACTTTTATATTATTCTTGGTAGCAAGGACCACTATGCATGTAGGTATAATAAATATTTACTGTGATAATCAAACAAAAACTTCGCCTCACCATCCCCAGTCATACAATTAAAATCATTCGTGGACCATATTTAGTTGGTTACTGGTTGGGAACCAGTGGTCTAAAACAAGGTGTTCCAAGACCAAAGACGTCCTCTCGGTTAATATGGCAGAGTGAGCATGTATGAAGATAAAAGAAATAAAAAAGCTTCAATAAATTTAATTAATTCACTAAGGTTACGCTAATACATAGTGGCCGACACTACTGGCGTTACGGAGTGCGATATCCATCTACGTATCGCAATCGATTGGCTTAAGTGTGCATAAATAACGATTGAGCGTTCGATTAGTGTGCTACTGCAGCAATACTTAATTTCTTAAACGTTTATTTAAATCGCTATAATATAATAAAATTGCTACTACCTATTAAAATTAATGTCATCTTGCTTTTAGAAATTTTCACTTTAATTAAATAAATTATATTTTATTGAATATAAATTATATTCGTACATGTGCACAGGTGTTATGTTCACATGTGCGTAAAAAGTATCTAAAGGTTGAAGTAGTGTTGAAGATAGAAATATAATTATGTCATTATATGTAAATTTATAAAAAAGGTGTTACGTTTACATAAGCATTGTTTCATATCATATTTTTCTCAAATAAAGGAGCAGAAATTAAATTAAGTCTGCAAATATATGTAAAATCCAGTAGGTATATTTTTATTTTAACTCGTTTGTAGTTTATTTTAAAATTTTATTAATTCCATAGGTTTAAATTAGTCATGCTGCAAGCATCAACTAATATAAGACATTTTCTTTCTAAAACGGAATTTATACATAGATGGGTTAAAAAAAGTTTTTACCGTTTTTTATTATTATCCCTGCCACAAAACACACATTGTATTTCAAAATTAAAGTTTATAAGTATATTTTAACCCCAACGCATATATTAAAATTGTAGAAAAAGTTGTTTTTAACGTAACGTTGAAATGATCTTGATCTGCGTAAGAAACAAAAAAAATTGTAATTTTTGATAAGACAATGCATCAACACTTTTTTGTTTGGAGATATTATAGAAAAAAATATACTCATTACTTATTAACGAAACGATCTGTCTTAACATTTGTGAAGTCTAACTCTTAACCATTGCTCATACGAGAGAACGCCACAGTTTCCGATTGAAATACAGAGTGACCTTTGTCCAGCTTCACTTAATAACTTCAATTATAAGTTTCGTATGTATTGAAAAAGGCGTTTGTACGTGGCGACCGCCCGCACACAAAGCCATTGTCGCCACCGCATTCAGCCAGAGCCGCGCCGGTCTCATTGTGTCGCATTGGACGCGGCGCCGGCATGTGTCGCGTGTTGAGCGACGCTCACAGGCACCGACAGAGACGCCGCTGTTTGTATTGTGATACGTGCCGTGACATATCGTTTGTGGACGCCGAAGCCTTATCTTTTATGGAGCTGAGCTTTCAATGTGTTTACAGTTACCTATCTAGCGCTATTGTCGGCCGCGGTGTGCTGGAGTTATGGTCGCGCTGATGGGAGACGTGATGCTGCAAGTGTTGCCAGTTATTTGCGTTTCAAAATAATGTTAGGCAGTTTCTTCGTTGTTAATGGGCAATATGGGTTTTGTGCGTTAGGTATGCTTATGTGTTGGTTTTGAAAATCGGTTATAACGAGAACATGAAAAATTCCTAACTTCGCAATCAGAACATAACCAAACTTTTATCAAATTACCCTTGACGTGTATTCTTTTGTAATCAAAAAAAGAATTATTGAAATCGGTTGGCTGAATATTAAGTTATTCGTACATTTGTCGTGCGCATATTTAATGCAAATTTAAGACTAATATGATTTTCTTATGATATTATTAGAAATGGTCCAAATTATGCCACACGGGAAGCAAAATCGACTCACTCAGCCAAAAGTTCTGAGCTAACAAACATAAAAAAATACAGTCGAATTAATAACCTCCTCCTTCTGCAGAAGTCGGTTAAAATTAAATAGGTACCGTTACAACAGAAGTTGACGTTCCATTTTTCTTAATTTACTTTTTTAGGATTACCATTTTTTCTTTCTTTGATTTTTTCTAGTCTAACTGTTCAGACAGACAGTTCTTAGTAAAAGTCATAAGTAACGCTGCTATGAATACCTATAAATTTAACCAAAAATTAAACAAATAGATTAAAAAAAAAAAACAATTGTTAATTTACAATTTAGTGCGACTTTCTTTTACACAGAAAGACAAAGTTTCATAAAATTCCTCTTTGAAGTGGGAAAAATTATATCTATATTATATTTCAAGTCAAGCAAGGTGTTTAATATATATATTTAAGAACCTATATATTTTAGTATTATTTTAATGCAATTTCTCTGATAATCTTCTTCAATATATATGGTAAATATTTATTATTTACCTTATTTGGTATTGTGAAACCATTAATCTTTATTAAAATAAAAAAAACCTTATTGAGCTGACTACTAGAAGTTCAATATCACGTGACAATACTGTTCGTAAACTATTAGGAAGAAGTAAGAGTATGAAAATGGAAATATGGAACTATTATAAGCTGCCATATGACGTACCTACATAGTATATTTATTTTTTGGCTTCTTTAGAAAATTTTAGAATACTACTAACTACTACAATGTACTTGATTGCACAAAACTAAGAAAAAAAACACAAATAACACGGAAAACACGAAAACTGTTTGGTATAATAGCCATTTTAATTAAGTAAGACATTCGCTACCAAAAAAACTCTTAAATGATAAGAAAAGATTTAATTTGTATTTATTTGAAATAGTATTGGTATGGTTCTTTGATTATGGCGTTTCGAGCGTGCCAGTAAAGTACATATTACTTCGCCAATATCACGTTGTGTGGAGAAAATAAAGTAGTATTACTAGGAAATAGAAAGTACATGTACGAAAATACGGTATCCTAAAAAAGCAATCCGTTCAGCTCACCATCCCTTTTTGACACCTATCGTATAAATATAGAAATATATAGGGTAATTTATAAATTTTAGATAATTAAAACACAAAACAAACGTTAACGTACATAATGTAATTCTCTTCTATGTCTACAATAAATTATTTTTATATATGTAATACAAATCTGTACATATTTACAATTGCATATTAAACACAAGTATCACAGCTTTATAAAATAAAATTACTATTAACAAATTGTTATTTTCTATTATTTTGAGAATATTATAATTAATATAAACAAAAGCATTCTTAAAAATCTTCAATATGTTGCAAAAAAGTATCTTCAGGTGTAGTCCTGTGAAGATAAAATAATAATTCATTCTTCTGTAAAATGTTTAAACTTACACACATTTTTATGTGACAGGCTTTTTTTATAGTATTTTTTATGAAAGATACCTCAAATAAAATTAAATCCATAAATAAAATTATTTCGGTAAAAAACAAAATGTCGAAACAGTTTTATCCCTAGGGGTGTTTTTAATGGAAAAATTACATTTTAGAGAATACCTCTTTGTATATGACATTATTATTATTCTAGTTTAGTTGCAGTAGATGTTCAATTGATTTATTTAACTGTTTGAGAAGTTTTTAATGGTATATTTAAAATATTATTAATTAATTTAAAAAATATATTAGCAAACAATATATGTGACTGTGAAAAAAACTTTATCATACCTGATAATTTTCAGATATCGATGGTCTTGTTACTGGAATACTTATAGAGTTAATTCACAATTCCCACCAATGCAACTAACATATTTATTCTAATTCCACTAACACATTTATCTAAGGCTTTTACAAAATGCCTTTACAGTTTCTTATAACTAGAACATCTTCACTTTTTTATAACAGCAATTTTTTTACCTGTAAACAAAAAATAAATGTTACAATTTTTTTTATTAAATCGTATGTTTTAACATCAAATTGTACAATAGTATAGCTAAAGTAGGTATATATATACATACTTAAAAATAATAATAAGTGTAGAACTATTGATATAAAACGGGAGGCTGAATTCAATCGAATAATGAAAATATATCTAATCATATCTGTATTTTTGTTCAAAAAGTACCTATAATATTTTGTTACTTTCAATTCAGTTATAATTAAGTTAGAAAGGCTAGTTGTGGCGAAGAGGCACAAGCATATGACGCGACAGATTGTGGATTCGATTCCTACTGGAAAAAAAATATTTAATTTTTTCTAAGCTGAAGGAAAATGAAACAATACATTTAAATAGATAATATTCTAATGTATATACTAAATAAAATGTGTATATCAATCGCTATTGGTGAGGTAATTTCGCTTTTTTTTGTGGTTGATATGTTCAATATATAGATCATATTATATATCGATTTGAAGTTTTTGTTTCGAAGTATCAATAGGATGAGTACTTGATAGATTTTCAAAGTACCTATATATCTACTTAGTCTGGCCATAAATATAATAATACTGTCACAAAGAAAAACAATTATTTTTATTTTACGTTACATTTATTACTAATGAGGCCAATCTTGGCGCAGCGGCACGAGGTGTGACTGTAAAACCGACTGGTTGTAGGTTCGATCCCCACTCGAGGAGATGAAATATTTACTAAAATTTATATTTCCATTTCTTCGCTCTGGTGTCGAGGTTAAGCGCGGCATTGAGTTCTGCCCCTCATCACGCAATGCCTCCAGAATTCAGCAGAAAGTGGTAAACGGAGTGTCTTAACACTAGGTTCCCTCTGCCTACCCTGCTGTATGCGGGATACAGCGTGTAGTTGATTTACTAATACATTAATATAAAATCATTAAAAATATATAAAGCTTATTAGAAGTGGTTTTCGTTGGTTGCAATATAGTGCTTAAAACGTTGAAGCCAGTTATCAATAGCAAGCAGTCTCAGTCAAAAAAAATCTTAGAAAAATCTTCACTGCCATGCCATCGTACGAATTATGAGTTTTAGGGATTCCAAATTATTATGGTCTTAAGTAAGCGTTACTCTCTAATACTGAACATAAATCATAGTCCAGTGGATTCAGATCAAGACTAGATGGTGGCCAGTCTTCAGCTTTGATGAAGACCGGAATGTTCTTTTAACGGTAAACAAGATTGAGTAGTTTGAGCTTTATGACCCGGCGCCAAATCTTACTGAAAAGATCATTCTTTTATATTAAACAAGGTCTTGTCGTGTCTTGAAGCCCCTTAGGCTTCTCAAGAATGGTATCTTAATACACTTGTGCCCATGTTTTAATACCTTTTTCACAAATATATGGCTCAGTCACTCCTTTATAACTAACACCACACCAAAAAATTACTGAAGCTGGATAACGCCTACGTTGTACTCTGTTGACTAATTGGAAAGCTTGTTTAGAGCATTCAGCATAAATACGGTTATTTTGTTTGTTAAAATATTGCTCAATTGTAAAAATTTTCTATACCTAAATTGTAAAAATTTTCATTCGTAAATATTTTTTTCTGTGATCTTCTTTTGTGTACCAAATGAAGTCGTTTTTTTTTTATTTTACCACCCTATTTATTTTTTAAATTATTAGTTTATGACCAGTACGCGTACATTTTATACAGGTGCTATCTTCATCTCACGAGATAAAATCTTTTGCTTTTGGACAGGATTTCTTTGAATTCATTCCCTTACTGTTTTGGTCGCATTTTTCGTACGAATTGTATCTATAAATAGCCGGGTTATACCTACACAATCATTTGACTAATACCAAGCGTATGGAGGATTTTAAAAATTGTATTTGGCTCCATACCTATTTTATGTAATACAAACATAGCGATTCGGTTTTCTTTATCACTCCACTCCACTATACTTTAGTATCAAAAAATATTTTTACAATATACCTACTGTCGCGAAAATAAGAAAACACATTGAACAATCGCATAAAAATGACAGATTAGAAAGGACAGAAACATTTAAATTCAGAAAGAATTCAAATGTTAATTTAAAATGTAGTTTTTTTTATTGTAGCAGAATTTGTGGCCAAACTAAGTGTATGTATATAGGTTTTTTTATTTTTTTTTATTGTGCTATTCAAAAATATACGATTTTGTGTTTCCGTCCTTTCTAAGAAAAAAAAAAAGGAATCCTTATAAGATTACTATGTTGTCCGTCTGTCTGCCTATTTGTCAAGACTCTTTATCTCAGGAACGCTTCGAGATATTGAGTTGAAATTCAAACCCGATAAAAAATATATTTATATATTTACTTAGCAAAAAGATATGCCGAAATTATATAGCAAAAAACTCGTATTTTAGTGTTGAACACTATAAAGGGAATAAAAATTCATAGGGTTCTTCTGGCTAATCTAGAATTATGAAATTAAGCAGTTAGGTAGTTCAGGGAAAAAACTGAAAACTATAAATTTGTGGTTAAATACTAAAAAATAATAGCCTTAAATAGCAAAAAACTGTATTTCGAAATCATAAAAGCAATCAAAATTAATAGGGTAGGTACTTCTGGTTACAAAAATTACAAAAATTTTGCAGCTAGCATCTACTAATAAGTAGTACTAGTTTAATCCCTAAAAACTAATGGCCTTAAAAGGGGGCTAAACTTAAAATTAAAGCCGATAGTTCAAGTGAGGAATCGGTTGAAAGGGCTCATGGTAAGCTAAGCCTGAATTTCAGAAAAAGCTCGAGGCCTCCAATTTTTGTACGGAAACCTCGGGGGGCGAGCCCGATTCGCTTGTTTCTAATGCGCTTGATAAATACATACTAATAACTTTACATAAATACTTAATTTGCTTGCAATGTGTAAAAAAAATAAAACATGCATTTTTGATGCAAGTGTGATACCTAAACAAATTTGCGGCTATAGATTCTTCCGCGGCTTATTAAGTACGACGTAGTGTTGCGCCGTCCACAAAATCTACATACATCTACGAAATCTACTAGCTTACTATGTACAAAATCTTAACTATGTATTCTTATCTAGAATTGAATTTAAATTCGAACTCAGTCCTAGATAAGAGAGCAGAGAGATCCAGAGTTGTCTTAATTGAGTTACAATAACACCTATTCGTTCGTATTATTTTTTACAGGTATGAACAACAATAGCTGTTCATTTAATACTTGTTGCTTAAAAAATTATGAAAAAAATTTTGATGAAATATCTTTTATCATTTATCAAAGATTACAGATTAATATTTTTCATGACTGTTATTGCCTTCTTTGTTGCGAAGTCCATTGCTTAGGATGAAATTTTACAAATTTCAAATTGTGACATTTTTGTGTAAAAATATAAGTTCTGTATTTTTTATTTAGTTTTTCTTTGATTTGTTGAAATGAATTTTGTGGTGATTATTACACAATTTCAATAATTATAGATTGTAAGAAATGTAACGTAAAAAATAGATAAATAAGAATAAAACGTTACTACAATCCGATATATTGCCTATAAGTGTACCTATTTATATCTATTTACTTGGTAAGCGAGACGTCTAGACAGATGAATCATTGTAGCTCTTATAGAATTTTAATGACATTTGTAATAGATTCTCAGAGGTAGGTCAAGTTTGTTTACCTCTTTAAAAGTTTTCCTTTTTAATCATTATATGCACGTATCACCTCTAAGAGAAGCTTATTCATTATACGTAGGTATATACGGTAACTTACTATTTTTTTCATTATTTTTTGTATGTCTGTGATAATGGAATAAAGCTCTTAGATTTCAACGTAAATTATTTTTTTTATAATACAAGACTGTGTGAGGTTGCAATATGTTCATACATACTCGATGGTGTATTTACACATTTTGAAGCTGTAGGCTGTTTAGTTTTCTGCGCCCGTCTCTCTACAATTCTATTACCTATCAGTCCCTAGGCTACTATTACAGTTCGACAATCATGTGGAAATCAGAAGAAAAATTGGTAGTTGTTGTAAGGTTTTAATTTTTTTTTAATTATCCTAATTAGATTATCGTATCATATCGACATAGGAGTATCGATGGACGGAAATGGAAATGTCTTAATGGAAAACGGATTGTCTTAACACTAGGATTCCAGGTCTTTCGTATTGCACTTCACTTTGATTCCTAGATCTACAACAAACTTGCAAAGAGTTTCATAAACATATCTAACATACCTATTAAATATACACACAGTAACATATTTACGATTGAAGTCTTAATTTGATCCCTTTGCAAGCGTAAAAGTCGTCGTTCCGTTTTTGCATTTCTTATCTTCTTTTGTTTCGATATTGTTTTAATTGTGAAATGAAATAATCATATAAACATACAAAAAAACCCGCAGTCTAACAAATAATTTAATTTTCAATAATTTTATTGAAAAATAAATTATTTTATACTTGGTGTCAATAATTTATTTACTTTCTTATAAGACGCTATGTTCAGAATTTTTACGACATTTTGCTATTTACATCAGTTGCTATTTATATAATAATATCAGTAAAAAAAGTAAATTTAATTCATACGTATACACTTACCATTCATGAATTTAGTGTGTAATGTGAAAATTGACTGGTATCTCTCCAAGTCCATAAAGGTGGCAGGCACGACTGTTGTAGCCCAGCCAGGAGCTCGGCGTGGTATCGCTGAGCAGCTAGTATGTATGGTGCGGGAGGCAGTGGCATTGGACAGTGTGGTTGTTGTACTGGAGGAGATGGCGAAGACCGCCTTGGCTCGGGTTCTAATAAAGCGTCTATAGTAAATGCCCGACGTGGTCTCGGCGCAGTTGGTAGTAACGCAGCTGTATCAGGAGCTTCTAAAGGTTCAGGACTCAATCTTGGGCATAGAGTCATAGCGGATGCGTACATTCCATTCGATATATTACCAGGATTTGTATTCGCTTGTCGCGCTAAAAAGGCCCTATTGAAACTAGCGAGGGCAGCCAATTCTGCGTTCAGGCTATCTTTTTCTCCTTTATGCAGCTTGAAACGCTTCCGACGACGTAACAGTGAGCCGTTTTCGAACATATCAAATGCCTGCGGGTGCAGTGTCCAGTACGCACCCTTGCCAGGACGATCGGGACGACGGGGCACTTTCACGAAACAGTCATTGAAGGAAAGATTGTGGCGTAATGAGTTCTGCCATCTCTGTGTATTTCGACGATAATATGGAAATCGATCGGTGATAAATCTATATATTTCAGATAACGGCAGCATCCGTTCCGGTGAGCTCCAGATGGCCATAGCTGTTAGGGCGATATAAGAAAAAGGTGGTTTCTGATCGCCGTAAGACTCACGCGTCGGTCTGGGCATCGCTTAGCACTTCAGTTTGAAAATGATCTGTTTGTCGCGTCGGTAATGTTATTTCAGGCAAGTTGATAACACGTCTCTCACTGGTTAATATAAGATAAGGACTGGGCGAGTGAGCGAGACTGGTGCGCGAGGCGGGCGGGGCGCGCCGCGGGGCCCGCCCAGTGCCGCCTGCGCCAATCGCTGTGCGTTCGATTTGTTTGTTGTTTTTGTCGATTCTCGACCCGTTACAGAAGAATTTAAATTGTTATCACGTTTACATTATACGAAATTAATTCGACATCGATGCTTGAGTTTGTACCGAAATTGCAAGTTTATTAAATAATTAGACTGCGAGTTTATTAAATGATTTGGTTATTATTGAAATTGAAAATAATTTATTACTATAGTGAAGTGTCACAACCACAATATAAAATTATTGTGATAACAACAATAACTTAAATATAATATTATTGTGATAAAAGAACCATTATAGGCATTTGTTTATATTTTGACTAATACCTAACACTATAAGGTGCATTATAAGAAATTTCGTTGGTAATTTAAAACTCTACCTACAAATTTATTCATAAAACAAAAAATATTAAATCTCTCTCCTTCTATCAAGACCTCAACGAAATATAAACATAAAGTTAGAACTATGTCTTTATTTTGTCTAACATAAGACATTGTCTAATTCTATGTAGAGGAAGGTACTTAACGGGCTACGACGACGCCCAGTAGGTGATTACAGCGATCTCGAAGACCAAGGCTTGAAAAAAAAATGTATCACCATTTTTCTAGTCCTCATCAAACTTCTCACAATAAGAGCTTCAGCTGTCGTGACGTTTTTTTAACATATAAAATTAACATCAAAATATTGTCACCCATCCCAAAATGATTAATTGATTAAACCATCTAAGATACTTTCTGTTAAATTATGTCATTATCGTCATCATTTATTATACGTCATATATTAGCTAGTAAATGATTATAGGCTAATCCTACTACTACACAAAGAAACGCTCCTCTATATTTTACCTTGTAAGTTGTGAGTGAAAGGGAATAGTCAATAAGTCACGAATAGCAATATTACAATGTACTTAAATAATATTAATTTAAATGATTCTTATGAAAATTATGAAAGGTGAACGAAAATTGCGTCCCGTAGATTTACTACTACTACAACTACTATACTAGATATACCAAATTTATTTTGAACAGTATATAATTATAACAAAATAAGATTATTAAAATAATAGGTATTCTGAATGCTTGATTACCTTTTATAGAAAATTTACAGATTGTATGGAATTTCCTCTAGTTGATTCAAGTACTTAAGTAAACTTTACTATCACACTATTAATGTATACCTAGTAATTAATTCTGATGTGCAATACTAGTGCCTACCTATATTGTTTTATATATAATAAGCCTGACTAGCGAGTAGGAGCCAAAATTAAGAGTTTCATTTATAAGCATTTTATTATATTTTTGTCTTATTGGTTTTCATTTTACTATGGATGACCATGGATACAATGAAGAAGATTTACATAAATACTCTGGATTAATGTCTACGTTACAATGATTGGAATACTATTAATATTAGGTATGTATAAATATATTCTAGCGCAATAGTCGATGCCAGCGAGGTATTGTGAAGCACATTCCGTACAGTACTAGCACTAGCACCCCTTAAAAAGAGCTAAATATCATGGACCTGGGATGGAAAGATAATATCTTAATATAAAAAAAAAGATTTGGCATTACGATACAAAATTAATCTCCTTCAAATTTTCTATTACACTACTTCAAGTTTTTGTATAATTAGAATCTTCATTTAAATTTAAATAATTTCATTCATATTTTTCAATTGCCATTATTGTAAATATTGCAATTGCATTTTGTTTTTTAAAAATATAAAAACTGCAAATACGTTGGTACATTATATTCATTGAATTCATTATAAAAAAAATATGCGACACAATTACAAATACACTATGCAAGTTAGTTACGCGCACAATATTAATGATACGCTTGTCATACGATTTATTTAAATTTACGGGAGAGTAAGTAATTGTATTCAAAAACTTTTTAACATTTTAAAAGCTTTTTCCTGCATTGTTCTGTAGATTTTTTAAAAATAAACAAAAAAACGTATTTGGGATTTTTTAATCTCAATTTTTTATTTATAGAATGATCTGCGAGGCTATTGAACATTAAAAATAGGTCAAGTGCAAGTCTGACTCGCTTCTGAGGGTTCCATACCGATTTTAAGATTGTAAGTCAACGGGAAGTACATACACCTTATAAAAGTTGATTAACACAAACTTGCTCATTTTGTATGAAATAAATTACATTATTTTTAATTTTTTTCTATGTCCTTAAAGACTATAGACCTGAATATTTGATATTAATTTGTCTTGATACCTCCAAGCCTAGCCTATACCTAAGGGTTTCGATTTTTCCTTTTGAGGGACGGACGAACTCTAAACATTTTAATTTCAATAGAGAACGGTTGGACTCAGAACTCAGACCTAAAACTTTAAAATCTCAAGCCCACCACATCAATCTGAGGTAATTAAGAAATAGTTGGCGGTATTTAGATATACTTATATAATAATTGTGTCAACGGACAAACGATAGCCATCTCAGTTTACCTGTCACTACGGTACTATTGTTAAATGTCTAAAACGAACATTGTGGGACAACAGTATCTAAGTATAGGCGACCATTTAAAATAATATTCCCGAACCTTAGGAGATTTTTTTATTTACTATGGTATGATTTAAAGATGGATCTAAAAATGTAGAACAATCTTTTATATATTAGATAGGTACATTAGAACTAAACGATTATTATTTAAAAAAAAATAAGCCATTTTCATAATAGACTTTCAAAAAAAAATCATAAATTTATAAAACTCTTTTTTTAAATAAATTAATTTATTTATTAAAACCATTGAATCAAAATCAGACTCAAACACTTTTAAATAAGACATATTTAATCAGATTAAATTTTCATTAGACACGAAATTATGATCTCCTGCTTACTGCCTACCTGCCTATCTGCCTACTGCCTTTAACTTTCCTCGGATAAATTCTTCTCTATGTTTAATATAACATATTAAGCATCTATGAAATTAGAATAAACTAAAATATTTGTGTGCTCATTATCATCCAATATATCGGTACATTTTAACATGATTATCCAAAATAATTTTAATATTAACTTTAATATTAAATCATGAATTATTCTTCATATTCTCGATTTCTTTGTGAGTTGACGCACTACTCTTTCTGCATTCTCCCTTTTTGGGGCCTCCCAATGGGGATGATGGGATCTGTCCTTTAGTGCTCGCTCGGTAACGCAACGCATTTCGGCACTCTTACTCAGTCGGCGTAGTTCTAGACTTTTGAACAACGCTCTTATCCACCCGATCCCGAAGGAAGGCGATGGATCCGATCTAACTAAAGGCCTATTGCTATCACCTTCCTGCTCTCAAAAGTTATGGAGTGTATTCTAAATAGCCAGTTCTTAGTTTATCTGTAGGAACACTGGATGCAGCATCAATGTTCGGCTTCATATGGAGTACTATTTTCATCTCAGGGCTGGTGACTCCAGCCATCAGCCTTCTCCTTTGATCATATACAATGTAGAGCCGTTGGAATCGTTGGAGACCCAATGATTTGAAAACGCACAGCGTCTACTCTAAGGAGTAGAGACATCTCCACGATGTGCATTCTCTACCGCATATCTTAATAGTGAAATATGACTATAACGATAGTGTTGTCCATTTGTGCCCATATAGAGCTGTCCATAAGCCCACAACCTGTAAGATAATAAATAATAATTGATGATTGAATAAATTTACAATTATTAACATTTATAATAAATTTATCTTTATAAAAACTTTTTAAATTCAGGTTAAACTCAATTAACCATTGTTATGTAAAACTAAAAGAAACATAATGTACGCCAAAAGTTACTACAAATAATAATAATAAAAAATACATATCACCAACTTTAAATACTCAACATTTATTTTCTATAAAAATAAATTCCATATATCTAGCATAAAAATAAATGATAAACTGTTATAGTGGTTTCGAGCAGATATCATTTCCTCAAAGACGCCGTCCGCAGGAGTCTCATAGACGCAATCACACTATGGCTTTGCTTAATGACACCTTTGATGGTGCCGCTTACACCGACATCACTGACGCTCCCACCTTGTTATTAAGTGTGAATTCTACAAATTGTTCACAAATATTTGCGTCTACCTGTGTTTTTTCAACCACTTGTTGAATTTGCCGTGACCGAATCAAGGACGTCGTAAAAGCTGTCCGATTAAGCACGGTGGATTAAAAATATCTAGTAGAGGTACCTCCGTCTAATGGATTTACAATGGGTATAACATTTAAAAGTTTAAAATATTTCACTTTGTATGATATTATGATAAATATTACAAAATATAAAAGTTATTTTGTGGGTAAATTGTTTTTAAGTAATTTGGAATTTTTATTGAGAATTGAAATTATTATTTTCTGCCTCAAAAGAAGTGAGAGATGACTCTACCTTCTTCGCTTCATTTTTAATATTGACTATTGTTTTTATTGAAGGAAAATATAATTTTGCAGTTTCGTGTTTTTTTCTGCGGGTAGGCAAAAAAGGGAACTTAAATGAACTTTCGAGACATCGCGTGTTGAGTGACGGAGCTCAACTCCGCGATTTGTCTACCAGAAGGGATACATTTGTTTATTCAAATATAATCATTTCCCCAAATGAGGGATTAAAGTCACAACCATCGCGTTTACAATCAGATACTTTCACACAGAGCCATGATGGCCGCAAACACATAAATATAAAAGTATATGTATCTAGGTATACAACCTAACTAATAACATTGTTTGTTTTTAATTTTTAAAATTATATTATTAATTAACTTCATAAACAGTACAGATTTTTTTATTTATAAGCAGTACCTACCTATAACAATTTTTTCTTATAGGTGGTAGGTAGGCACTATTTCGTGTAAGTATTTTTGTATGTATCATTAAAATATTGATAGCGATAGTTTGGATCAATTACGGACATGTGTTTTAGTAAGCGATAAGCTTACACTTGATTCTTGAACCTTTGGCGATGACTCGGTTTTTATTTTTATTGTATTGTTTATGGTGTCTGGATATTCTTCCATGTTTTCTCATGCTATATTCAACTACTCATATAATGTCCTTTTTATTGAGTGTAAATAATTGAGTTTGTATCAACGCCGCCGCCATCACCATCTGCTAGTCTGACTTTTAACACTCTCTTCGGATTTCCCACTTAACTTTAATACTCTCATAAAATTTAACGTATCATTATTTGCTAAGCTGATTTGATATCTACATGCTGCTATTAAATTCTAAAATTGGTTGATTATAAAAACTATATTTCACTATCAAGGGATTTGAAACAACATAAACTTGATGTTGTGAATGTGAAAAGGTAATAAAAGCTTTATACGCTTAAGTTTAGGGTCAATTTTGTTTGAAAGTGCTCAATGCGTATTATTTCATATATCTTTTAAGTCTGTTATTACAATATTTGTTGTTGGAGGTTATTTATTTGACTAGCCGACAATCCCCGTCGTCGACACACGGCCGCCGGCCAGTGGCATTGATCTCATTACCTTTAGAACGCTCTTAATGTATTTAGACATTTCGTCATATTAAATAAATTGTCGTCGACGAAATCAGTTTATATATTTATTTATTTCAATAAAACTTTAGTGTAACTATATTATGATAGACGTCTGTGCGTCAGTCGTTAATTCGCGTTGTTCTTTTGTTTAATTTTGGCACGCTATTTTAGTTTTATTTGGCTCAACCCTCTAGGCCGATATTTTTGCACAAATAAGGGACGTGCATAAATTCATTACAGTTTGCTAAACTGATAATCTGCCCTAGAGCATAATGGTTATTTTTCATATTAATGTATAATTTGTACGCACTGACGTCCAACACATGGCATAACCCGAGGCAGTATAGTCCTGTGAGGGAGTGTGTAAAATGTAAATTAAATTAACTTTAACCGATAACGTTCTTACAAATAACGTTGAATAATAAAATATCTAGTGTATTTGGAGTACAAATATATAAACACATAACATTCTAAGTCAATAATAAATAACATATAGCGATATTTTCTTTAAATTAATCAATAACGGTAGTGAGGTCCGGCCAGTAGTAAAAGACGCCGGCCGCCGCGGATCCGGTCTCTACAGTCGTATAAACTACGGCGCTCTATCTCGATCTAGAGATGGTGGGATAGATGGTATTGTGAAGTACAAAAGTGCGATAATCTCCTAAAAGGTGTTCGCTGTGTTATAGATAATTAATATTTGGGCCCGGCGGCGCCCCGCGGCGGTTGCGCACCGCCCGCCTTTGTGGCTCGCCGCTGATCGCCGCATTTGTCATGTTAGCGCGCACCAAAGGTGTGAATGACTTTTTTCCAACCATTATTAATGACAATGATAGAAAATATTGTTTTTTGTTGTTTAGTGTTGATTGTTGTCAATTAGTTTTTTGTTGTGCTGTGTTCTGATTGTGAGCGTGGCCGATCGATTTTGATTTGAATTCAATGTTTGGATTAAAATATAGCGAGGTTCATTAAAGCCTTTGATGTGATTTATTCGTGGTATTGTTGTTTTCGATTGATACTAAGAACATGGGGAGGGCATCAAATCTAACTAAAATTACTTCGTATTCTTTTATAAATGATATATAGTTTATATGTTTTTAAAATTAACCTTAAATAACAATTACTGAAAACATAGAATTAAATTTCTATTAAAATGATTGCGTGTACAGCGCCATTAGGGAGCACGTGCGATGAATTCTAAAATTAATTTAGCTACACTTATTGTTCATTTCTCAAGTTCTGTTTCAATGTTATTCTTAAAAGAGCTACTTGTTTTGTTACTTAAAGAATGAGTCGAATCACGGAGTTAAGAAAAGCTCTCAATCCCGCCCCCCGAGAACAATGAATAATAAGCAGCTACAACGTCTATCCATTTTCTTTCACCCTCCTCAATAAACTGACGCAAACAGAATGCCTCCAATTGAAATTTTTGTCCATCAAAAATATATTTTAAAAAATTCACAACAAAGAAATGTGTAATTGTGTTTTAGAACGGAATATTTTCAGAATTTAAATCATTAAAAAATGTCGTTGGCACATTTATATATTAATAAGAATTGAAACCATTAATAGAAAAATCGCAAGCTTAATTGAATTCTATTTCTTTGGACAAGTTTATGATATCCAAATTTAAACTAGACAATTAATACCTGCGCTGTGGTGATCTCGAAACTAGTAAACATAAGTAGGTACTCTATCTTTTTAAGTTGGTACTTTTATTAATGATGTAATAGTACATAAATTATAAATATTTTCAAAATATCAAAATTCATCCAAGTAGACCAATAGCTGTTGTAAATATGTATGTTTTTAAACTTAGAATGCTTTATATCTTTATACTAGTAGGTACAGATACTATAGAAATCCTACTCAAATAGAAAAGTATGTAAAAATAATATATAATTAATAATTATGTAGGTTAGCTGTCGTTCTAATAGTGCTGTGAATGATTAAATAGATAACGATTAAATCTTAGTTTTGATCGAGTACTGTTACGAAATATTAAAATGTTGTAATGCTATAAATCACAGTGGCATCCTGTTATTATTTATATTGAACAATGCCTATTATCTTTACGTAATGAAACGTTTGAACCATCCACAGAGACTTCCGGCGAATATAGGTCAATTTTTAGTAGGTATATTATCATTACTAATATTTATGACTTGTTATATTTAATTAAAATAAAATCTAGGCCTGTCGTGGCGTAGGGGCACAAAGTGCTTTAATCGTAGATTCTCTTTGCCTACCCTAGCAGGGTATGAGGGATATAAGGTTTTTTTTTAATTTTGATTTAATCAGCTTCACGCTATATCCCGCTCTCAGTAGGGTAGGCAGAGGGAACCTAAGTGTTAAAACACTCTGTACCTCACTTTCTGCTGAATTCTGGAGGCATTGCGTGCTGAGTAGCGGAACTCAACGCCGCGCTTAGCATCTACACGAAAGCGAAGATATGGAAACATAAATTTAAATAAATATTTCACCATCCCGAGTGGGGATCGAACCCACAACCGTCGCGTTACAGTCACACTCTTATCCCCCGCGCCACGACTGCCTCAAACAAAATTAATATAAGCAATATAAATTATATGAAAACACTTCTTCAACTCAAAAAAAACCAGAAACAATTAATCAAATAACGAGATAGTAAGCACATAAAATGATTATCATAAATCGCTATCGAGATATGTGTGAGATTTTCCGATGAATTAAACATGTTTTGTGAAGGACGAGGGAATGGGCGTGCGAGCGGAGGCGTCGGTACTATTAACAGACGTTAGAGATAACATCGGCCGACAAACTCGATTAGCGGTCGAAGTGGTTTTATTAGCGTGGAGTATAAGTGAAGAGTGAAAGACGATATAGAGATACTTTTGTTTTACATTTTTAAAGTGTTATTCTACACTTAGGATAGGAAAATGTAAAATATTTTATATATAATATATTAGTTTTAAACAGAATATATTTAATTATATGTATAGATAATAATTCATATACAGCAGATGAGACGCGGTACGATAAATAAATATCTATATGTAAATATTTATATCTCTCTCATTTTTTTTCAAATAACTCGAGCTCTTTTATCTATTAGCTACAGATACAAGTACAATAAGTTATTAAAATACAAACATACAAACACCATATTTTTTTATTGTTGTCTTACTGATTTTTTTAATTGAAAGTTACTGTCTTTCAATTATTTATGAAAGTGTACAATTATGAGAATATAGTCTTAAAATTAATAAATTATTTACATGGATATTTACATAGATATAGAAATTACCCTTATATTAAAGTCATTTTTATAGATTGATATTGGTTTGTATCTTATAAATTAGACTATATCTTTATTCTTACCGACTATTATCAGCATATTATTAGGACTTAAATATCATAACTGTAACATGTTTAAATCATCCATTGCATTATTTGCATATAAATATATTTTTAAAATTACAGTTATTATTTAAATTAAATTAAATCATAATTTTAAAAAAAATATATTTTTTATTGTACTTAGTTGGTAATTTTCTATATAAGACTTATAAATAATAAAAATTACTAATGTATAATATGAATATACTTATGCAATGTAAAAGCAAGCTTTTTACGAATAAATTACAATTAAGTTAATAAAATTATTAAAACTTTAGAAAAAGTTACTTTATTTCATTTGATGTAAAATTGAAATAAAATAAATTTATTTTATATATTATTATGAAATTATATCTAAATAATATTACAATTATAATATTTAAAATATACATACTACAGTATGACTTACTTTTGTAGGCTCGTTACATACAGTTTATTATTTCGTTTTGGTACCAACTATATTATTACACGGCTATTTATGCTTAGCTTCATATTTTCACTCTAATTCTTAACCCAGTTGTAGTTAATTACATTTGGCGTTCTAAACAAGGCTTTGTCGGTAAACTGCCCACTAATAATTCATGCGAGCGTGTAAACTGCTCCAAAATATGGTACGCGTAGACGCATCGGCGCGGGCGCAAGCAGAGTGAGATGGCATTATACAAAAGAAAGAAAAAGTAACATCCCTTCGGCCATAATAAGTTAAGTTTATAGCTTAAGTACTTCCCTTTATTTTTTTTAAAAGCACTATTTCAAATATTGTTTTAATTGATTGCCAGCAGACCATTTGGCGGCCCGAGCTGCAGCGGGATGGGTTTAATTATAGGGGATAATACACTTAATTCCCCGAACTCCCTGATAAAGTACATTTTGTTTTAAATCTGACAGTTGTAATTAAGAAAAAGTGTTTACATTGTATGTGTGTGAATGTTATTTTATTTCAATCGTTTGGTTATAATATTTTTAATTTAATTCTATAATTGTTTAAATGACACTACGTATAAAAATATAATGTCTTTCAAACATACTATATTTGTCGTCACAGGCCAGTCGTGGCACAAAGTGTGACTGTAAAACCGACTGGTTGTGGGTTCGATCCCACTCGAAGAGATGAAATATTTACTTAAATTTATATTTCCATTTCTTCGCTATGGTGTCGAAGCAAAGCGCGGCGTTGAGTTCTGCTACTCAACACGCAATGCCTCCAGAATCCGGCAGAAAGTGGGGAACGGAGTGTCTTAACACTAGGTTCCCTCTGCCTACCCTGCAGTGTGCGGGATACAGCGTGAAGCTGATTATTATTACGTATTATCAAAAATCAGAGGCTAGTCGTGGCGCAGGGGCATAAAGTGTGACCGTAAACATAACTGGCTGTGGGATCGATCCCCACACGAGGAAACTAAATATTTATTTAAATTAATATTTCCATTTCGTAGCTCTGGTGTCGAGGCAAAGCGCGGCGTTGAGTTCTGCCACTTAACACGCAATGCCTCCATAATTCGGCAGAAAGTGGGGAACGGAGTGTCCTAACGCTAGGTTTCCTCTGCCTACCCTGTTGTGTGCGGAATACAGCGCGAAGCTGACGTATTATCAGGAATTTGGAGTTTAGTGTTGTAGATTTAAAATTATACCTAAATCAAATAACAATATATTCCGTATGAAACAGGGTGATAAAAAATGGCGGTTGCCAATATATCTACCTAATGATTAATTGTTTATACCAATAGGTATATTAATACCCTTAGGTTGCCTTGTACTAATAAGTAAGTAATAACTTTTTGAGAGTTTTAAAATTTTCATAAAAATCTTTTCATACAAGCCCTTAATAGATGATCCAGAAAAAAGTGTGTACCTATATAAGTTCCTGCCTTAAATATTTTTACAAAAATAATTAAAATAAAAAAAAAATAAATTAAATTAGCTTCACGCTGTATCCCGCACACAGCAGGGTAGGCAGAGGGAACCTAGTGTTAAGACACTCCGTTCCCGTTACAAAAATAATAGACTAGCTAAATTATAAAAATCGATCAAAGTAAGTTGGAATCTTGGTAGACCCAAGGGTTCCGTATTAATTTCAGAATTGTAAGTCAATGGGAAGTAGGTTATAACGACTAACTGTAACGACTATAAGTATAAATATTTACAAACTTATTATGTTTGTATGCACTCATTTGGTATGAAATGAAATAAAATTAAAAATTTGTAATAGGTTTGATCTTTAAAATAAATATAAATTCCCATTTCAACTCGCTCTTATTAGCTCGGTAGGAAGGTTGCTGTGATTGGACTATATAACTCTAAGGTGTAATAGTTTAATAAAAGCGATAGAATAAAACTACTGATTTATTTTTAAACCTTTTTGATATGGATTTGATACTATATTTATTTCAACATAAATATGAACAGTTTTGGCATAATAATCATAAAATAATTTAAAATTAAAACTGTTGCGTTTATACTAAGGGTCCAATGGAAACCTAATTAATACATATAAAAACTTAGATGTACCTTTTTAAAGGAAACTTCAAATATGATTTTGAGCTTCTTTGAAATGTCGTATTGATTTGAAACTTTTCAATGATCGATGGCAATGCAATAATATGATAAGTTCGTCCTCATATTCTTACAAGGTACTTTAGAATGAGCGATTTGATTTTCTTTGGGCTTCTTCCTCAAATAAAATTGCCGGTTTTCAGGTTCCATATACGTAAATTTCATTTTATTCAATGTCGGTAACTTATCAAAGGAAAGTAGCGGGAGCCTATTTTTTTACTTTTTACATTTTTTCACAACAGCGGGATTTTTATTTTTTAAAATTATTCCCGAGAAATGCAATGGCTCGAGAATTTGGCGGAAATTAGGGAACGAGAAAATATATTAATGGGAACGGAATGTCTCAACAGTCTGCTGTGTGTGAAATACTGGGCGAAGCTAAAACAACCTATAAATTTTTAAATTTCGGATTTTAACATTTATTCTAATTTCGTGCCATATTTCGTAACTGTAGGTCCTCAGAAAGTACCCTATAGGTGTCGTTACGCGGCGAATTTCATATAAAATGCAATGACTTGATTGCAATGACTTAAAAGCTTGATTTTTACTGCGCTTCAAGGAGCGATAGAACTGAATGTTTAATAATAACTTTTGCTTGATACATCTACGCAATTTCGAAATGAATGTCCTTAAAAGACGGACAATAAAATGATCCTAAAATTGGGTTTTCATTTTTTTTTCATTTTGAGGTAGGTACGGTACCTTAAAAAAGTAAAATTTTGAAAATTTGCGTTTTACAGATGAGACGAGAGCTATAGAGACGTAAAATGTTCAAGATATTTTTACATACTAAACGTTCAAGATTGATATTTTTAAATACTGTGTCTCAAGGATGGATCAAAGCGCTCGTCGAATGTAATTAGTGCTGTAAATACCTTAGTACCTATTAAAATATGTTTTATAAGAAAAAAATGTTTTTTTACTTATTTCATTTTACTGTTACACTGGCGATAAGGCAAGAGCAAGAAAACACAATCATAAAAGCGATGTTTACTAAGTACCTCTGTAATGTAACAATAGTCTGCGCAGTAATTGGCCGTAAAGCAGTAAGCGCCCGCATCGCGGCGACCGCAGCGCATTCCATTGTGTTTTACGCGCCACTATAAACAGCGACTCTAAATTTGCATATCAGCACCGTGTTTATTATTACCATTTGTCATATTTATCTTGTTTTGACAGAATGTTTTTACAGAAGCTGTGGTGGCGGAGTGGCACAAGTCTGTATGTAAGCGCGACGGTTGTGAGTTCGATTCCTATTTGAGTGAATTAATTATTATTTATTAATATCTTCATTTCGCTCTGGTTATAAGGCAAAGCGCGGCGTTAAATTCCGCCACTCAACACGCAATGCCACGAAAATTTAATGGACAGTGGCGAACTAACTTTACCCCAATAAAACGAAGCAGACCATCTTTTTATTGTCATTCCTTTGTCAATGGTAATCACTGACCTGTACCAATTGACATTTCCAAAATCAATTGGAGTTCGGAGGTCGTTGCCGATCTTTAGGAATTTAGAATAGAGATTTTATAGGAAAACAACTGAATTTTTTAAACAGCCTTTATTTTAAACTTCGAGTTTGAATTTTTTTATAAGACTGTATGTGTGATATGTAAATATATTAATTAATTAGTTAAAAAAACCACGGTATCTATTTTCTAATTCTTTAGTGTTAAGCTCCAATTAGATTACCACACTACAATAAATACTTTCAAAATAAAGTGACGTGGTGACTTTACACACGGATGTAATAAAAATTCGTATATTTACTTCATTTTTTAAAAAATAAAATATTAGAAATTTAAGATGTAGGTACAATGAAAGAGTCTCCCTTCTCTATTGAAATCGCTTTTAATAGAGACTCCTACTACTAACTTTGTATTATATTTTTTCTTAAAATACTTATTTAATTCTCAGTATAATCGTATATAAACTAAGCAGGTTCTCGTTATTAGTACAATTAAAATAAAAAAAGTTATCTGAAAGGTATTATTATAATTATACAATAAATACATGGTGGTCTGATCGTCAAGCTTTTATCTAACGTGCGGTACTGCTATGTCACGCAGGAACGAGCGTGGCGAATCTTACCACACCTTCCTACATTGTGATCTAGTTACATTGATTTTGATTTTACCATTGTGTTTAATGTTTATTCATTTTAAACTTTGCTGTAGCATTTTCGGTTAAGTAATAATATTTTTAGCGTACTCCTATAGTAAGCTAAAAAAAGTCGACGGGAAGTACCCTATAGGTTTTGATTATGTGGCGAATTTAATACCTCTGCCTCTGCGTGGTCTCGAGAATAATGGTCTAACCAGACGGATAGGCTATTCGCCTATTATATGAAATTTGGCAGCTAATATTTACAGGTAGTACTAGTTTAGGAAAAAAACTGAAAACTCTACATTTTCGGTTAAATCTTAAAAAATAATAGCCTTAAATGGTCAAAAATGCGTATTTCGAAACTATAAATGAAATCAAAATTTATAGATTACTCTCTGTTACCCTGGAATTATGAAATTTATCAGTTAGCATCTACCTATTGGTTAAGTCCTAAAAAATAATACCCTTAAAATAGGCAACATTTGGTATTAGAGCCGCTAGTTCAAGTGAGGTATCAGATGAAAGGGCTCTGGCTAAGCTAAGCCTGAATTTCACGACACGAAACCTCCAACTTTTGTACGGAACCCCGTAGGTGCGCCCGGCTCCCGCTTGTCCGGTTTTTCTCTAGGTACGGAACCCTGAAATATGTCATATTTTCTAATATGACATATTTTAATGTTAGTTTCCTAATATTTCAATATTTTTTTGTATAATTCTTACTAATTATTTTAAGCATGAAATAGGTACTCTTTAGATATATGGCCTAAGCAATATAGTAAGTGAAAAATATATATATTCCGTAAAACAAAGAGAATTTGGGTGGCCTTAATTATATACAAACTACTTACAAAATCTTTTGTGCTGAAAGTTATGGTGACAAAAATGTTGCCATCAGACGACCATTAATGTCTAATTAACGGGATACTTAACTCAAGCACTTTTCGACCACACGTATTGCCTCATTAGGGTCAAGTGTAAATATGCAATTACACGTAACACGTAAAAAAAACATTTGCTAATACCATTATTTTAATATAAATGAATTCTCATACAAATAGAATGTATACTAACATCCAATTCCATTCCATTCCATTTTATCCGAAGCACTATTTACTCTGAACGATTCATACCATTAATCGTTGAATAAACTCATTACGGCTGAATGCGACTACCCGCCGAAAGGATCCTTTCAAACGATATTATACCGCATTATCCGCATTTATTCCCTGCCTTGATTAGTACCGTATCATTTAGTCCTGTGTTGTAATTATAAAGTTACAAATAAAACTCAACTATATTGCTGACGTGTTAAAGTTTAGTTTGTGTTGATAAAAAGCGTTGGCGGCGCCTTTGACCGCGACAGATGAAAAGTACCGCGCGCGACCATTTATCATTGACAAACACAATTGTATTGGGACACGGCTCAGGGAATTGGACAAACAAACTTGAAATTTGATTTTTATGGCTATATATGGCTTACCTACCTGTTTCATAATCGTTTTAGAAATAATCTAGGAAATAGCGTTTTTTACGTTCTTTATAAAATAACCTTTAGTTCTCTAATAGGTATATCTACAACAAAAAATAATATATGTACTTTAATAACAATTTTATTTAAAAGGTTATTGCAGTATAAAAATTGTTTTACTATCCAGTATGCGAAGGATCGTTATACTAATCTTGTTCTGTACTTGTTAGATGCTTATTATGCTTTATAGAAAGATATGAATATGAAAAGCATACATTTAAAAGTTGTAGTAAATAATTTTACCTGTCTAATTTTGATCACTTATTAACTGTTTTTGGGTTAATACTTTAAGGACAGTCTCCCTATCGACTATCTAGTTATCAAAATCAAATCAAATTAGTTTCACCCTGTATCCCGCACACAGCAGGGTAGGCAGAGGGAACCTAGTGTTAAGATACTCCATTCCCCACTTTCTGCCGAATTCTGGAGGCATTGCGTGTTGAGTGGCAGAACTCAACGCCGCGCTTAACCTCGTGACCAGAGCGAAGAAATGGAAATATAAATTTAAGTAAATATTTCATCTCCTCGAGTGGGGATCGAACCCACAACCATCGGTTTACAATAACACCTCGTGCCGCTACGCCACGACTAGCCTATCTAGTTATTATATCTATCTAGTTATAATATGTTTATATTAGATGCTCCTTTAATAGAATGTACTTAGTGCATTTTCGTCAGAATGCTGAAAAGGTTGAATATGGGAGAAAAAAAAAGAAAAAATAAATTAACTTTAAGTAAGCTTATTATATTTTAGGATGTAGTAAAAATTTTGTTGTTTAGCTACAGCCTTTACTGTATAACAATATTTTTATAGTAAAACACATTGGGATGATACACGTACTTATAAAAGATGTCATCTCTTCGTGATCTAGGAGTCTGTTAGGAGGAGCCGTTGCCCTGCCCCCTTTGCGCCACGGCCAATAGCAGCTACGCTGGGCTCCCTTGCGCTAGGGATACCATATTTATTGATTGTACTTTTATTGCATTTAAATTGGTTTTTAATATTAATCATGAAAATATATTTTTAATTTTCTTTGTCGTGTCATAATTATGATGTAGTAGATAATATTCTTCGGTGTTCAAAGTTTTGCTCTGCGTGGGGACATTCTCTCTTATGAACTCTATCTCACCTAAAATATTTTGAAAAGTGATAAAACTCATTGAAAATAAGTGTAGTGGACTAAGAACTAAAAATGATTGAAGTAGTTGTATGCTCTTTGAGTATTTCTGATCTTATTGCAAAAATAAGTGTAGGATTTTTAGTTATTTTTAGTAAATAATTAGGAATATTTTTTTAAAAAATAACTTTAAAAACTAAAAAATTTAAAATTATTTGTGCATGAGCGCTTGCTATTAATTAAAATAAGTGCGATTATAAGCCGCTTCTTAAGTATCGTGGCAACTTAGTTGAGAAATAAAATTTGGATTAAAGCAATATTTCTAAAGATTATCAAGCGTTTATATAGTTTGAATACACAGAGTAGGTACGTTACGGCGTTAGTTTCTAGCACTCGATGTAAGGAGATATAGATAAATGCAATGACAAATATCTACTGAATTTTATTCAGAATTTTATTCGAATTTTTAGCCAAATTTATGGAAAAGTAAATTAAACATAACATAAAACTTACTATATTGTAAACATGAAAAGAATATCCATAAAAAAGGATAACATAAAAATGTTACCTGATTTTAAAACACGACAAACACAAAGATGATCCTAAAACGTGGTTTTTTGATTAAAATAATAAGATCGAGGCATATTAGGTAGATCGTTATATCGCTGATGAAATTTTATAACAACTTTAATTGGATTCTTTCAAAATTGGCGTTTGAACTTTTAATAATAAATATTTATACAGGTAGCAGCTGCATTAAAAACCTCGGCCGATACCC
>JAATLQ010027457.1:37342-61627 GCA_013421005.1 Heliconius erato x Heliconius himera
CGCTCGCAAACCAACACAACCTGTAATTTGGAAATTATTATCTAACACATTGTGCCTTTCTGGTTATCCCGCCGGTCAATTTGCCGTTTTTATGGCTCCCACAAAGCCGCGGCCTCTAATTATCTCTGCCACGATCGCGGCCCGAGGCGAGATCGCATCTCCACGTTACGCTCAAAGCCTCAAAATTAACTTTATATCCAAAGAACAGAGTCCACATTGACCAAAACAAATTCGGACCGTGTTAGATACATGAGAAAATATGTTTAAAGTAACGTGTCTGCGCGAAATCTATTTGTTTTACGACGAACTCTCGTAATTGCTTTACAATTATAATGAGATAGCAATTATGCGGTCGAAACGTAGCGATTTAATCAAAACACGGTAGTCACAAGCGGACATTAAATAAAAAATATGCTTAATGAACAGGTATTTATTATGAAATTGAAATGATGCAAGCCGACGTCATTAAAGCGGGCTCGGTCTCCACCTTGTTAGTGGAACTTCTCTATAAACGGTCACAATTTCCTTTTTATATGCTTTTATCTATGCACGATGTCGTAAATTTAAATTATAATCGGTAAATTTTAACGCCCAATTTCAAATTAGAGATAGGATAGGGACGAACCTGGAAAATAAGAGAACGGTCGTTTGGAAGCGTTTTCGGCACTCGACAGTCATATTCTATTAGAAAGGACTACTAATAAAATTAATTTATTTCTCGATTACAACAGTGACGCGAGTTCAAAAGCGGGCCGCGGCAAGGCGTCATTAATCATATTAATTAAGATGAGGCGCAAGTGCTTTTGTCCGTGGTGGTTTGGTTAAACGAGCGTTCTTTACGCTCGCCCATTCGTTTTGGAGGCGATGTCGTGCTGTAGATTAATAATACTTGTTAATTGTGAGTAACGTAGAGAACGTTGCAAACCGACGGACGCCATGAGGGAACGGCGAGGAGGACGCGACGGAGTGGTTGCGATACGTTCCACCGTAACACGATTGGTTAGAGACAATATTGTTTAACGTTAGTGTGTGATCTCTCTCGATTTACTTGTTATAACAGCGTTATGTGTGTAATCGAATAATTGCACATAGAAGTTTTTACTATAGCGGCACGCGGTCACGATTTGTTGCGCTCGTGTTTTTCGATCCTATTGTTTTTATGTGATTGGTGAATCGAAAGTGCGGTTAGAATACGACGTGACTAACAGTAACGGCCCCAAATTAATATTTTAATTGAATTATAATAAATGCAATTGAAGAATGATTAAAAAATATTGTATGGTATTTGTCTTTTTTCATGTGTAAAGTTGTCTGTGATTATTGAATACACAATTAGTTATACAGATTTTCATACATTGTTGTAGCGCAGATTAAAATGACACGTCAATTGTTTTTTTTTTTATTTTCACGGTATATACCAGGATAAGCATAGCAGGCAAAGGAGGGAATCTGGGAACCTAGTGTTCAGTTATTCTGCTCATATTAACACATTTCCGCTCCCAACTTTCTGACGAAATATCGACGTTGTGTCCCAACGTTGTGACGAACTCTCGCTGCGCTTTGCCTTTTTCACCTTTGTCCCCAAGTGGAAATTAAACCCACAACCGTCGCGTTTACAGTCAAACCCTTGTGCCAACAGGCTACTTTGGCCTTATTTTTATATAATAAATTAATTATCCTATAAAGAAAAAAATCTATAAAAGAAAGAGCAATTATAGAAAAACTTACTAGGTCTATAACTACATAGGTATTCTAATGTTAGTCCTTAACGTTAGGGCTATTACTAAGCTCTTTAATTACATATTGTAATTATGTTTCATTATAAAATATATTTAATAGACTTAATTTAGATAATTGACAAAAAATAGAAGATAAAATTTCTAGACAAGATAAAATTGTTCGATAAAGAAAATGTTAATATAAACAATTGGTTCGAGGCTATTTTGGTCTGATATACTATATTAGCTGGATTCGATTTTTTGTCATAGGCTTTAGTTAAAGAAGCAAGCTAAGTTGACGACTAATTAAATAAAAAAAAAAACCTTTTTTCCTATTTAAATACCAGTTATCATAATAATATGGCAATATTTTTAAATAATAGTAGGCAAATCTTTGAAATATAGTAATTTTCTAATAAGTATTTACTACGTATTTCCAACCGACATTAAAAAAAAGATGTTATCAGTTTGACTTGTAGGTAGGTACCTATGTGATATTATTGGAATTAGGTAACGATGATTTATATATTTAGACTTTACAGCACGTGCGCTTATGACAAATGCTTATAATCACAGACCTAGACCAAAACTGTTGTTATTACATTTTTATTCTATAAAACTAAAATTTATTTTTAACTACATTTCGTACAACATCATAATATATTATTCTCTATGTAGGTAATCGTCTAGTTTGATTACCGGACAAATCGACGCATCACGCTCGTCGCTGTTATTAATTCAGTAAGAATTATGTCTTCATCGACAGTCGACAATCCCTTCCCTGTAATTATATCGTATTGCGGACGTTACACGAACAATCAGTTTAATGCTACTTCTTCACTGTAATTGTGGGAACCGTCGCGATGAGACTCGATAATAACCAATTGATAGACACTTAGCAAATAGTAAATTCATTTCAATTTGAACTCCTTTTATATGGATTCTTTGATTAATATATTATGTTACTACTACTTATGCATAATTATTATTGAACTAGAGGCCGCCAGCGACGTCGTCCGCGTGGAAATCCTATGATAACGTAACAATATTATCAACATAAGAAATATGGTAACTAAGTATTGCAAAGCTCTAATCATAGGTCTATTGGTAGCTACTGCAGTATGCTCCTATAAACTATATTTAACGATTTTTTTCCTTCAGCATAAACATGCAGATTTTTCGCTTTGGAAACACGTGAGCTAGCCACATAGAGCTGCCCATGCTAAAAACATGGCGTGTCCAAATGTAGGTCTGCTACCTTCAAGGTTTGACTCTGAGATCACGCACTCAGTTTTCAGAAGCGATAAATGTATCTATTTTCAATTAGGAATCAATCCCACGGGAACTCCGGGATAAAAAGTAGCCTATATGTTATTCTGGGTCTTCAGCTACCTACATACCAAATTTCATCGTATTCAGTTCAGTAGTATTTGCGTGAAAGAGTAACAAACATCCATACATACATACTCACAAACTTTCGCATTTATAATATTAGTAAGATTTTTAACAGACATGCATGCATGAGTACATTCGCAATTTGCCGTTTTAATTCAGGTAGAGGTTGCTTTAAAGCTTTTTCGAAGTGATTTGCGTTAATTTTCAAATTTCATTATTGCTGTGTCTTTTTTTTAATCACTTTCAATTGACATGCAATTAAAATAGTATTGTAGTCAATAAATATATAAAGTTGATTTTTGAATGTCGTATTTTTGAAAGTTAAGGAGATGAAAGATGCCGCTACCATTTGTCACTACTTTCGGAACGAGGTGGCGGAGTGGCGCGGCCCGCCCTGTTTGCACCTCGGCCTCGGGGCTCTCGTCCGGTCCAGTTTTCTTTCTTGTTTTTCCCTGCGACATGGTGGAATGCGAATTTAATGGTTCCTTTCGGGACCATAGCCAATCGTTCCGTCATCAAAATAAAGCGTCTCTGCGAGCGCGTGGGTGATGCAAAAACGTTAATGCAATATCTTAGAGGCAATTGAAATGGGATGTCTTGACATTAACACATTTAAGAAGAATGTTTTTATATAAACATTATCTAATTTGTTTAATCAGATTTTGGTCTAAATGATAAAGATAATTTAAATATTTATATCTTTACATACTTACTTTAAGAAAAGTTATAAGTTAATAACTATACTTGGCAAACTTTACTGTTTTATGTTAATAACTGTAGTTAGCAACTGCATTCAGTAATCGTATTTTTTAATGGTGTAATGGTGTAATATGGTAACTTTTTTTTCAGCTTCACGCTGTATCTCGCATATAGCAGGGTAGCCAGAGGGAACCTGGTGCTAAGACACTCAGTTCTCCACTTTCCGTCTGGTTTCTCGATGGTGGAACTCAACGCCGGGCTTTATAAATAATGATTCATATCATAAAGGCCAGTCGTGGCGCAGTGGCACAAAGTGCGACTATAAAACCGACTGGTTGTGGGTTCGCTCCCCACCCGAGGAGATGAAATATTTATTTAAATGTATATTTCCATTTCTTCGCTCTGGTATCGAGGCAAAGCGCGACGTTGAGTTCTGCCACTCAACACGCAATGCCCCCAGAATTCGTCAGAAGGTGGGGAACGGAGTGTCTTAACACTAGGTTCCCTCTGCCTACCCTGTTATGGATGGGACAGCGTGAAGCTGATTTTTTTTAATAATTCTTTCTCTTAAGTGGGATCGAAACCGCAAACGTCGCATTACAGTTACATCCTTGTGCGTGTGCGCCACGACGGCCTCATATGGTAGTAAATAATATGCTAATATCTATTTAATATGTTTTTTTATAAACTTAAATATTATAAATATTAAATCATTAAGTAGATATTGCAATAAATAACGATAATATAGCAAAGCCATATAATTTGAAGTAGGTGTAACAAAATATATTTTTATGAAAAAAAAAAACGAATGCTGAAGTGACTGTTCAGTGTTTAAAATACTAGGCTCATATCTAATTTAATACAATAAATGAGAATTTCATACAGTATTTAGTTTAAAAAACTGTTTGTTACGTAGTTCCGATGTTGTTGTTTTTCGTTGTTTACTACTTTCCGAGCGTGCCAGTTGAGCACTAATCACTTCGCCAATTTCACGTTTATTGAGAACACACAAAGAAGTATATACGGTGCAAAAGAGGTGATCAAGATAAATTTAAAAACTTCTCTTAATATTTTTTGTGAAATGTCAAAAAAGATATCGGCCATGATGTGATAGACTGTAAATTTTACACTAACTTTTCTACACTTGTCACAATGTAAGCAAATAAACGACACATGTTTCTTTTTGTGATAGTTATTAATACTTATTAATTATGATATTGTTCTAGGTGTAATTTTCTATTTTACTTTCTAATATAATAATAAATTTAAGCTTAAGAATTTTTATTTGATATCCATATGATGATATGACTGACTACAATCTTTGCAAGATTAAGTCAAACACCACGTAAGCTTATAATATTGAAGTATTGAAGTTTCCATTTTTCAACATTTAATAAGTACCTACCTAGCTAGGTACCTACCTGCTTTGGCAACAATATTCTAAACATAAACAAAATTCTGGAGGACAGGCCATTAATTTTATTTATAGAAAGCATTTTAAGTACATTAAAGAAATAAACATTATGCGATTGGTAGCTATTACAGAGTGCGTGCCAGCAGTAGGTCACGCCAAGGGCGCAATAAAGGAACAAAGAGTAAATAAAAGCATAAAAGAATAGCACAGCTTAATTAAACTTTAGTAATAAAGATATATAGATTTCTCAATTTAATAATTTTAAGCTGCATTATAGAACCATAGAGACTTTCTTATATTTAACAGCTTCACGCTATCGCACACAGCAGGCAGAGGCAGAGGTAGGCAGCGAGAACAAAGAGCTAAGACACTCCGTTCCACACTTTCCTCTAAATTTTTTGAAGCATTGTGTGTTGAGTGGCGGTATTCAACTAAGTGCCTGAACGAAGAAATAAAAATATTAATAAATAATAATTCTCTTGAGTGGACATCAAACCCACAACCTCATACCTACTACAAAATACAAATATCTCCTAAACTAGTTATGATATTTTTGTAAACGGCGCAGCAGCAACAAAGAAAATACTAGTAGGTACTCTAGAGTATTAAATTTCATATAGGTATATGAGTACCTAATTTCTTTAATAATTTATTCAACATATCGTACTGTAGTTATTTTTCACTATACATAACCTTTACTATTATTGCACCATTATCAATATTTAACTGAAGATATTTGATAGATATAGAACAGAATTTTTTTGCTAATAAATAATATGAATTAGACAAATTTTCTTTTAGAGATCTACGTCACCGATTGCAGTGTTTTTAAAAGTAAATATGGTATTTATAGACCCAACCAGAGCGTACTAAAATTAAATTTAACTTCCCATGCATTCCCTTTTCCAAGCTATAAATAGTAATTAAATAATTCGAGCCACTAATACATGCCGTGCGTGGATCAAACCGGCCATTAGACACAAAACGCCAAATCATTTACAAGAAAGCGAGAACCCGCCTTGTACTATTTACATAATTTATTCAACACACAGCCCAACAGTTACAGCTTGTTGATTAAAGTTTTTTTTTAAATGTTACTAATTTTAACTAATATCAACTATCATTATCAATTGTAAAATTAATTATGATTATTTATTAAACTATACACATTTTTGTATATTTCAATCGAAATTTAAATTATAGAAAAATTATATACTTTCCATCACTTCTAAACTGTAGGTACCAAACAGAGGTGAAATTCTCAATATAATAAAAAAATCTAAGAATCATTTTACAATTTTAGAGTTACAATGATGTTGGTCTAAGTCCACGATACAATCTTCCAAATATTAAACTAATATTTAGGCAACGCTTTGCCCGAAGCCGCCTCATTTGAATAAGGTCTGTTTTCACTCAGTAGGCACAACATACTGCGCTAGTTGAAATTAAACATAGGATTTATTAAAAAACTATTTTTTTAATGTAAAATTTTAAATTTGTTGTGAATTTAAAGAATATTTTAATTTAATTTTTAAATATACATTAACTGACTATATACTAGATAACTATTTGCAAGTTATCTGTCAAAAATGATATACCTTGGATCATGGTATTGTATAAATACATTGTATCAATACAAACAAACGTTAACATAAAACTTGAAAATATCACACAAATTTTTCTTCTTAAAACATATATGTATTTTATCTATACCTAAAGTGTGTCCTTGAGTTTCACTGTTAGTTGTGTAGAAGAAATTATACAACAAAAAAAATAATCAAACCTACATACATATATAGATACAACGCCAGGTCGTTACACCTACGTATTCTAACAAAGAGAAGTACCTGTGGAAGTTCCATTTTACTGCAGTATTTATGAATATATAAATGAAAACGACCGCACAAGCTTTTATTAACCATTGGGTGTGTCGTAAAGCTACTAAGTATAGTTGTCTGTGGCGATAATATGGTTGCAGTAAGTACAATGCATTTAATTCTTAATATACTTGTAATGTTAACTTGTTATTTGTTAATTAAAAGTAAAATTACTTAAAATAATTAAAAAAAATAAGATTAGAGAAGAGAAACTATTTATATTATCTATCTGTATATAATATTCATATTATAATAATACTATTGTAATAATTGTATATCTATCTGTATTAAAAATTAATATTCTTAATAAAAGATAAATATTCTCTAACACATAATAAATATTTATACTTTCACATAGATATAGAGTCTCTATACAAAGTTATTCTTGTAAAAGAACAGTGAAACAGCGGCTTAAGTGTATCGGGTGTAGCTGTAAATATCATAATCATAACCCATTAGCCGTCTAATACTATGTCTCTGCGGCTGCCTTTGAACGCGGTTTGTTACGTCGATATTAATTGAGAATGACCCTAAAATTAGTATTTAAATTACTTTAAAGCCTATATGTCGCAAATACCTGTAGCTTATTATTTCAAAAATATATTAAATTAGTAGATCTACCTTATTATAACTTTCCATTAAAAGTGTAGAAACAGGAGCTGGTGTTATAAGGTACAGAAGTGGCGTACAGTCAGCTTTTAATATTAGCATGAAATATTCGCAAGAATCCATATGAATAAAAGATATCGTAAAGATTCGCTTCGACAATATATTCCATTATATGACTCAGAAAAAAAAAACTGTCAGTATTTATTAATAAAAATATTACGTCACGAGAAACATTCTCAGGATATAACGGCCTTTTTGACAGCTATTATTTTTAACCGCAAGAATATTGGGCACTCATTAGTCGCGTGTCAAACAGTACATTTTTTACAATTATCAACAGTGTCTTGCGAAAGAGGAGGAGAGCCGCCCCTTTCCATTGGCCAATCAGATGCTCTGAGCTGTCTCCGTGATATCAGTACAGGACCGACGGCTACGCGAAACAGGTCGGTGTGTGGACTAAGGTATGAAAGATAGAGGGCATATTTACAGGAATGTATAAGCTTGGCTTATTAAATTATACAAATAAAATTGTAGAAATCATATTATAGGTAGGAAGGACCATATATGTGGTGTGTTCTCCAATTTTTTAATAAAATGACCATTTTTTACTAGATCTAAGGTCTAGGCTGTTTATTTAATTTATGAATATGTAGTTTAAAATATTGAATTTAAAAGAATTTATTATAGTTTTAACTATACCTAATATTAACATGGTCATAAATATATATTTTTTTGTAGTAGGGTAAGCAGAGAAAACCTGGGAACCTAGCGGTAAGACACTTTGTTCCCATTAAGGCACCTCCAACCTCCATTCTCCACTTTCCGCTGATTTTGGTGGCGTTGCATGCTGTAACGCCGCGCTTTGCTTTGTTATCAGAGCGAAGAAATCAATATATTAAACATTGCATTTCCTCGAATGAGAATCGAACCCACAATCACCACCACCACGACTGGCCTCAACTTTTTATATATCTTTATTAATGGTAAAAAGGAACACATCCATTTAAATCATAAAATAAATAATTAAACAGATTATACTACTTAAAAAGTGTGTTGTCGTGTGCAGATCGCTTATGCCACGGCCCGGGGATACTGCACCGCTTTCATAATCCAATTAAGAATAATTGTCGATAAACTGACAGTTCCAATATCGATTTATGTGGTGATATTTTAGCATCGTTAATAAATTTATGCTTGCCGTTTGATTGCACGCCATGTTTCCATTAAGTTTATTCGATTTGCACTACAAATGGATCTTGTATTGGCAGTTTGTGTCTCAATAATAATTAATTTTGCTTAAATAATTTAAAAAAAATATTAAATTTTAAGAGTAGGTATGAGCAAAATAATACTGACAAATTATTATATTTTTAAGGTTCCGTTCCCCAAAAGGAAAAACTAGTCTTATAGGATCACTTTGTTGTCCGTCTATCGGTCCCTCAAGATCATTTATCTCGAGATTGCGTAGAGGTATTAAGGTGCAATAAGTATCAAATATTCAGGTCTACACACAGATACATATGCAGGTTGACAGAAAAAATATAATAAATTTATATTTATGGTTCATTTCATACTAAATGAATGCATACTTACAAACTTAAGTTTGTCAACTTTTATAAGTTTGTTGTTGATCTACAATCCTGAAATTGGTAGGGAATCTTCACCGTCAACGAGTCTGACTCGCACTTGATCTGTTTTTTTTTAATTCGTTTTTCTTTAAGCATTGTTAGCATCTTATACATACTTGTTATTTGAATATTTGAAGTTCAATAGCGTCTTAAATATTTATTGTAAATTAATTATTGATTCAAAAATCTGTTCAAAAATATAATAAATTTTAAACATTTCTTATTACATACTTTCATATGAATTTAAATATTTTTATAAGTTATGAATATATTATTAATAAAATGATATTTTGTACCAATAAAAAATGTCCTGCAGCCAAGCAAATATAGGTTAATATTAATTTACAATACCGCGAATGTTTAAGATAAATAAAAAAAACTTGACTCGCTCAGACATAAACAATCTACTCACCAACAGGTTTCGATATAGGTATAAATATCATTCGCAAAGAAATATGAACTTTTGCTATATTGATTTCGTGGGACATTGCACTTGAGTTACGAGGCCCGAAGCTGCATTGAATTTTGACATTCGACGCAATAGCGACCGATTTGTTAAGTCAGAGCTTTTAAAATGGCGGTCCGTCGAAAAAATAATCTGAAATATATGACTAATGTAATTTATAATATTTTAAATTATCTTTATTTATTTACTGTATATATATGAATAAGAATTTATCTAATAAATTATTATTTGTTTTATGTATTACGATGCGGGCCGTATATATTTATTTGGGATTCTCTGAACTAGATGGTTACCGCATCACCATCAGGGCGAATGGCCATAGTCAATTCCATTTTTATCCTCATATTTCACTGTGACAAATTTCTGGATAAGTTGCATACTATGCGGGTTCACTTTATTGCGAGGAGAAAAATATTTGTTTTGGTCTTTTTTTCTGACCGCAATATATTGTTTGAGGTACGATGGATTTTATTATGGTTTACATTTTTTATAAAGCTATCTATTAAAAAAAAATAACAATGTAGCGGCAAACTCCACCGGTAGGTACATAGATAATACAACAAATGGATTGATATAAAATAAAATTTAATTTAATATTTTAAATATAGTTAATGCAATGATAACCCCAGACCCCAAGATCATATTACACATTTTTATTTAATTTCAGTTAAATGATACGGTTATTTAGAATTTATTTACGACATTGTGGTCCGTTATGAATGTGCGCATTTTGTCATGCGGGAAGAGCTGTCACAACAGACATTATTTCATTTTATTTTATGATTTTGTAATACACCGTGAAGCGAGTCTGTCGTTTTGGAAAAAGCTTTTATACAATAACAAAGATTCACAAAGTTTTACCGCTTTAATGGAAGGGTAAATGTCCCTATGTAGTATCTAATGTTTCGTTACTAATTGTAGACAGTTCACAGTTTCCTCTATAATGCAATAATTATTTTATGTCTATTATGTTTTTATGTAAGTATATCCATTTTCAACAGCATTATAAAATCCATGGACACATCCTTATTGTAGGTTATTAAAACCCTAGAATTCTCTTCAGTAAGACTATAAAATCTATGAGGAATTTCGAAGACGAAGCGTGAATCCATAAACACATTCCGCACTCCCGTCGCATGATAAAATCCAATAAAAACCGTAAATATAAGATGATCCGGAATAACAACAGTATTCAAATTTCCGATTCGTCTCGGATTTAAACAAAAACGTTCTATTTACGGCACGGGTATAATTGTATATCGATGCATGTTCCGAGTTAGCTTCTCGAATCGATTCGGTAATCGAGACGCGTGCTCTGCACCGACGAATCTTGTAGTGGTCGAAATGAGTTCCGGTTGGTTTGATTTACTAGATCGTTTCAGTAATAGCTAGTGTTCGGTGTTCGCTATGTCGTGGACAATATTGTTCGCGTGCTGATAGTCATACAACTTCACCTATCACCGTTTAGTCGAAATGTTCATTTTGATCATTGAAATTTATTGGAAAATATTGTTATTTTCTTTCTTATTTCTAGAGGCCAGTCGTGACGCAGCGGCACGAGGTGTGACTATAAAACCGACTGGTTGTGGGTTCGATCCCTACTCGAGGAGATGAAATATTTACTTAAATTTATATTTCCATTTCTTGCTCTGGTGTCGAGGTTAAGCGCGGCGTTGAGTCCTGCCACTCAACACGCAATGCCTCCAGAATTCGGCAGAAAGTGGGGAACGGAGTGTCTTACCACTAGGTTCCCTCTGCAGATCCTGCTGTATGTGAAATACAGCGTGAAGCTGATTTTTTTTTATTTCTACGTTTTATAAATTGAATGATTGATCATGTTAATTAATTTTAATACAATCGTATTTGCCCTTATCTATAAACGATAAAACGAAAAAAAACGACACATTTTAAATTTAATAAAGATATATGAAAATAAAACATAATAACTACTTTTGATGTATTTAATCCCTAGTTTTGGGGCCCTCGGTAAACGTACAAATAGAAAACGGATGTAGGGAGCCAAAACGATACAAAACGTATGGGCGGAGACGATATATGTAACTCTAATGATGTTATTACTAGTGCATAACTAATGGGGTAACAAACTATGTATACAATATATGCTTTTTGCCCACATGTAGGTACTTCGTTATCGAAACACATAAATATATACATAACTAATAATACATTAAATTAAATTCTTTATTACTTTTTATAAAGAAATATTAAATATATATAAACGTTGTATCCCGAACAAAGCAGGATAGGCTGAGGGAATCTAGTGTTAAGACACTCCGTTTAATGGCATTGCGTGTTAAGTTCCGATTGGTTTGTTATAAATTAAACATTTTATATATGCTTGAGGCCAGCATACACGAGGCAGGTTATGGGTTCAATTCCCATATGAGCAAATGAAATATTTATATTTTCAATCGAATCGAACCTACAACTTATCACGTTTGCAGTAACACCCCCCTATGCTATGTGCGTACAAAAGGTTCGTTCTGACCTCTATTTTTTATTAATGTATTTGTTTCATCCTATACTAAGATATATATTGTTACAATAGCTTATGCCAAATCTTCAAAAAGAAAATATTTCAAGAAAAAAAAAATTCGCTGAACTGAAAACTAAACAATCACCATATTTTGTATATGACATTAAAAAATACGAGATTCACCCACTATACACGTACTTGATTTAATAGTCCCTCATATCAATATTAGAAAAGAACGATAACTGTACAAGTTGTAAACTTTATAAACAATAATTATATGTAAAGTTTGTTACAGAATTAAATAAAGAGCCGCCCAAACAAAGTTCAATTAGGTCGATGTAGAGCGTAACACGGTAAATATTTTAGAAGTCAAGCAGCTGTTTTCGTTTCGTTTGAAACAAGTATGAATTGAAATTATAGGTATATTAATTGAAGATATGAATTAAATATATACTAGTATGTAGTTATACATTTTATAGAAATATATTTTGATGTAACTAAACACCTTAAGGGGAAAACGCATTGCTTTTATTTCCCCGCACCGGCTAGACAAAGCGCGGCGTTGAGTTTCGCCACTGTTTGGAATTACCCTCATAACAGAAAACAGAATCAGAAATATTTAACCGAAATTGTCTTTACCCAAGAGAAATTTATTTATCGCTTTATTAACACTGGCTGGCTCGAGGTGCTCTACAAACAGTAAATGGTTTTAGTAATGTGAGGCATATCAAAAGCTAAATTTTTTCTATTTTTTTTAAATTAGTAAAGAAAATAGTGGAAAATCATTCTCAATGTAGGTAGGTACATAATTATAATAGAATTCTGGAGGCATTGCGTGTTGAGTGGCAGAACTCAACGCCGCGCTTTGCCTCGACACCAGGGCAAAGAAATGGAAATATAAATTTAAGTAAATATTTCATCTCCTCGAGTGTGGATCGAACCCACAGCTAGTCGATTTCGTGCCGCTGCGCCACGACTGGCCTCAAGAATTTTTTTGTCATGAAAAAAATATTTTTTACATGATCACTCACACACTAATGCTATTCTATTTATGCTATATGTGCTTTATTTGTTTACTTTATTTACTTACGTCATTTCAGCAGATTAGGCGGGAAAACCTAGTTGACTTATAAAAAGAGTGGTACAATACACTAATTGAGAACCACTGCACTAGCCTATCGCATTCGCCGTGGTTTTTAGTTATCTAATTAACCGGTACGGCGTGGATAAGAAATTCGTCACGATGGATCATCGGTCACATTCTGGAGGTCAAGGACACTGCAGAGATCATGTGGGCCGTAAATTACATCGTTTGATTGGTTCCAATCAAGTTCGGTCTCGATTAAAATGTGTATCTGGCCGAAAGTTGTTTTATTGATAGCCGCTCGAATTTGGGATAGCCTCGTCTATCGTTATATATTTTTTTTTATTATAAATTTGTATATTCTTATAAATATGGATTTATGTATATATTTTTTTTTGTGTTATTAAGAAAATCATCTTTTTTCTATATTTCATGAAATTAGATACCTAAAATTAAATAATCAGTTAATTTTCTATATTTAGGTTGATTACTATTCTAGAATTATCCAACATGTAAAATTATAAAAATGTATTATTATCTAAGGCTATTGTTAATTCTTGAAACCGATTTAAAAGGAAGAAAAAAAATTCTCCATCAATAACAACTAGGCTAGAAGTGTAATCACCAAAAAGTGTAAGTTTTTAGCTATAAGCATGCACTACTTACAGATAAAATTAAAATTTTTGGTGTTTAATAAGCTTTATTTATAAATACATGCAATTATTTACTCACTTTTTTACAATACAGACAGCCGCATATGTCATGATTTTGACATTAATATGTTCATTTCAAACACTATCTACGTGTCTGTAAACGTTAGTCCGTGTTAAATATTTAACAGAATATATAATTGGCTCATTTCACGCTAAGATTGCAAAAATGATTGGTTGTTCGAAGAAATGTTATAAAAATGTCTATTACTTTTAATATCCATATAATCAAAAACGCCAACAAATTAAAAATTAATAACACTGACTCGGTATATTAAAGATATTAAGCTAAAAGCTAACACTTCACTTGCTTTAACTTATATGATGAAGTATTAAATGAAGCTTCTAGCTTATATTACATATTAATTAAAATCGAAATAAACAACACGTTACATAAAATATACAGAAAGGCTATTTTCTTTCATATTTTAATTTTTGCACTGAAAAGAAAAATGATGTAGGTATTTTTGTTTCTAATTTTCACCTCGCTAAATGAAATTTAAAAAAATCTGTGCTATGTATATTAATAAATATATAATTAAATATTTTGAAATATTATGCTCGATAAATATCTTTTGTAAGAAATCAAACCAAACATACAGACCCTTAGTACAATTTATTAGCCATATTGACGTGGTTATTCAATATTTTGCTACAAAAAACTTAAAATTAGCGTGTTATAAGTGAAATTAGGCTTTGCTCTTTTTTAAATTCATTTAAAATGCTTATTCGTTAACACAAAGCGATAATTATAAGCAGCTGTTTACAATTAAAACTATAATTATCGTATACTTTCAGTGTTGAAGGTTACCATCGATTCTAGTGACACTGCATATGCCCGACAATCGACTGCAACAATAGACCACAACGGAAGCGTTTGAAGTGCTAATTCGAAAAATACAAACCACATTGTAATCAGCAAAAAGACGCTCCTACAGCGAGCGATGAAATGGCTTCGAACCTGTAATTAGTGGCCAAGGCAAAATGGCTGCTACAGACAGCCACTGTACTTTTAGCTCATCGAAATATGATTTCAAACTGTATTACAAGCGCATGAAAGGTTATTTTGTTTGATAGAAGTATCTTGCGCGGTGGTTGTCCACCCACCCCCGTGTTACGACGTGCGTGTGTGTTAATTTAATTTTCTACTCGCAGTAATTGCTGGGCCAGGACAGGCCAGGACTGGCCACTACACGACAATGTAACGAATACAACAATAAAAACACATATTTGCATGAACTACTCGCCCTGTTTATCTATTTCTATGTTATATTTTTACATTTTCTGGATTCGCTTACCCGTATGTATATGTAAAATGTACTATTTTAATAATATATTAGATTTTCGTGATAATAATCACGAAAATAATTTTAAATGAAACTTATATTATATACTTTTATTTAAACTTTTGCACTATTTTATCATTTCTTTGCTAGTGTTTAAAACTTCTCTACTACATCAGTATTCTATTTGCTTTAGTTCTAATAACAGAATAATTCTGTTTTTTTTGTATGTATATTATATTTCAATTTTATTCAATATCAAAAATAAAGTGGATCTGGAGATAAAATAAAACAAATGTCTATAGCACTTTATAACATTTCTCTGTCTGTGTGGCATAGTGAAAATGAAAATTAGGTGCGTAGTGGCGCCCCGCCGCGCGACCAGCTTTCAGGCAACCGCATTTGTCATGTTAACACTAAACGTGTGAAGAGACGTTATTAATGACGAAAAGATTACGTCGACTCACAATCGTGGCCATTGTCGGCGTATTGTCTGACTATCGCCGGGTATCGCCCGCGCGTCTGTTTCCCTTTATTTGCTTTTAAAACCAATACCTTTTTTTTCTACCTATCGATTTCGCTTTGAATGTCTTAAAATGATTTATGAACAGCAAAAAGGTAAGCAATTCTATTGTGTTCTCTTGTATTTGTATACTATGTTTGATCCAGACAAGTTGGTATACCTAATCTATATATATAAAAGGACTTGTGCTGACTGACTGAGGTAAGACGCACGCAGAGCCGTAACCGCTGATGGTAGAAACGTGAAATTTGGGCAGATGATTATTTGCATATTCTGGACATCCACTAAGAAGGGAATTTGAAAAATTTTAACCCTAAAGGGATGAAATAGAGGTTGAAAGTTTGTATGGAAAAAAATTTTAATCTGTACCTATTTTTATAAAGTTCGAAATTCAGACTCTTAAAAATATTTCATTGAACACGTGTTTCATGTTTTTTAAGAATTCACCCCCTAAGGGTTCAAATAAGGGGTTGAAAGTTTATATGGAAAAATCTTTAAATTACCACCGATTTTTATAAAAGTTTAAATTCAGACTGTTAAAAATATTTTACTGAACACGTGTTTCGTGGTTTTTTTAGAATTCACTCCTAATAAGCGGGCGAAGCCGCGCGCGCCCTCTAGTGTTGGTATAAAATGTTTAGATAGAACATAATGAATGGATTGATTTGAATTTTGAAGTAAATATTGTCCATGTAGGCGTATTGGAAGGCATTTTTTTTTACTAAATAATTTACTAATTTTCATTTTTGTATAGATAATAGAATATTGTAACCCAATTGTACCTATATCAAAAGAAAATTCGGTATAATACTGTCAGCGTAACGTCCATAAGCTAATTAATTTGTACGTAAATATTTTTTTAAGTTTAGGTACCTACTATATGAGAATAATAAGAGGTATGTTCCAATAATATTATATTTGTATTATAAATATAATAAAATATGAGTAAAATACAATAAAATTAATATATCTAAAATGGATATATTATAACTTTCACAAGTAAACAACTTCTCCTTTAAAAATAATGATAGATATGTCAAATAAACATAATTTTCAATTTTAAAAACAATCATTATAAAACAGTAGATGATTATTCCGTGTAGATTTATATAAAGATTTTTGACCAATAAACCGTTCGGTTTACGAGGCTTTCATGGAGCAATTACCGGCAGGGGTCTATCCAAGAGGTGTAATGCTATAAACTCATAAAATACCCAAGTTCCAGGTGTGCGTGTGTTAGTAACTATACTCCACGACTGGTTTTAGGAGTACAACTTACAATGCTTCTCTTATATAGATAGAAGCAGTAAGAGATTCTTTTTTGGCAGCAATGAATACTATATTTTTAGGAAATTACACAAATAGCATTTAGATGTCCAATGTTTTTCTCATACAGAAGTTATGTGGCATCGTTTACAAATTTATTATGACGAATTCTGAGAACATTGTGTTCACTCATTGAGGTTTGTTGTAAAAGGTACCAATTATGCAATAAAATGATTTCTTTTTTATTTAAATAGCCTAAAAAAACTTGTTTGGAACTGTTCAAGTGGTTTTTAAAAAAAAGTAGCGTAATGATGAGCACGTTTTATTCTAATTTGAATATAATTTTCTAATAGGTATATTAAGTCTTATGATTGACCTACAATTTTACTAAAACGTTTTACCTCACTCGTGGACTTCCTAATTTTGTTCATTAAAACCCTTTACTCATTAGTCTAGTAGTATTTTTTTTCTTTAACACAGTAGTACCTAATTACTTAGGAAATTAATTTTTGAAAACTTTAATAGTATGTAATATCTTAAAGACTTTCATAAATATCGTTTAAAGTGATTTTCTCTTTTGAACTTTTATAGTTATTTTTTTAACCTGAATAATTGATTTAATGGAGTTAAGTAACTTGAAATATTGTTAGATACAAATATAATTAAATATTTAAAACTTAAAAGTGTCAAGTGTGCATAGTACGTAGATATTATGAATTGCATGCATGGCATACAACCAGCGGGATCCATGCGATTTAAATCATTTTCCACTCATTTAGAAATATTTAATTTTAAATCATAAATCCGGAACGTTTTCTTTGTTTAACAAAAACAGAGTGAACATGAAACAGGGAAAATAATTAAGATTTTCCAGTACATGAAACAAATAAGACAATAAAGAATAAAAATTACCATTGGCCTAAAGATGTAAGTAGCTACCCTACCTATTATGAGTAATATCACTCACATAGAAAATAAGAAAACATTATAATGTTTTTGTATAAACGTCAACTATAATATCGTGAATAATCTCTATCAGGATTTGAACTATTCAAAAGTAGAAAACAATTGAAATACATAATGTAGCGTATAAATAAGGGAAGGCTCGTTGTGCATGCAGGCGTACAAACGGATCTAGTATTTCGTGGAGGGGGAGTGGTTATTGCGTATTAATGTACCTTGGGAATAGGGATTCCATGTATAGTCGTTATTTTTAAGACTTGTAACATTTAATAATGTTTTTAATTTCAACATGTTATAATATAATATCAGTGAGTACTGGCAATATACCTATTATGTAAATTAAAAAATATATATATAATCTATTAAAATATTTGACACACAACTTTTTAAAGTCATTTGATTTTGACAGTCGAATTTAGTTGAAATTGCTATTAGAAACCAAAGCCTTATATTTATCCCATAGTGGTAAATTAAAATGGTAGCCCTACAGTATGATAAACATCTACGCTTTGAGCAGTGCCGATCCATTGTACGGCCGCCGCGAGAAAAGTAATTCTTAATAGACAATGAGCCGGCCACGTTTACCATTTTTATTTATGTAACAAAATAAGCATGCGTCTTGTGCTTTAACACACGAGCATGATAACATTGCAAGCATTTAACGCATGAGGCAGAAATGGCGCTTAACTCTTGTGAAATGACAGAAAAATTGAAATCGAGTTATAATTACATAGAATTAAACGTCTTATACTACTTGAATGAATGTAACTGACAAGATAATTGTATATTTACAATATTGTATTAAACATAGGTTAAGCGTGAGTTAACACCTTTTTATGTAAATAAAAAACACTTGCAATTTTTAGAATCCACACCTTGATAGTAATTTATAGTTAGCAAAAGGCATTTGTGATGCTAAATGATATGGAGTTAGACAATAATAGTTCTTCTTCTTGGAGAGTGCTTAATGAAACATTTTTTTTAATGCTTACATTAGGCAATGAATGGTTAGTCGTTTTCTGTCGTATCTTCGTGTTTGTTTGGCAAAGAAATTATATAATATAATAACGTAGCTACTTACAGTAGGTATAAAGGTAGGTAGCTACAGTCACAATAGCACTTATAGACATTACCTAAATGCTGTATGGAATTTATACAGGCTTACTTTATATTTATATTAAAAAAATATTAAAACCATACTTGCATTAAAAGAAGACTACAAGCCATTTTATTATTATTAATAGTATACCAGCGGAGTGTTTCGACCTCACTTTAATATTACCAGCAACAATGAGATTTTAGCTTATCACGATGACTCCAGCGCGGGGCGGCTATCGATTGGCAAAAGGTAAGAATCGATTGTTTAGATCAGTTAATAACCGACCGTAGCTCTATAGTGAAACTCGGCCGATAAATTAGCCGGTGAGTTGCGTCCGCTAATCGTACCACAACACAAATATTTAATAACAATCCGAGATCCTCCGAGTCCACTTATCTGAATAGCAAGCACAACGAAACGTATAGAGATACTATTGTTTTTTTTTCAGCCTCACACTGTATTCCGCATGTAGCAGAGTAGGCTGAGGGAGTCTAGTCTTAAGACACTCCTCTCCCCAATTTCCGCCGAATTCTGAAGGCATTGCTGAGCGGAACTGAACGCCACGCTCTGCCTCGACACCTGAAGAAATGAAAATATTCAATATTTCAGTTCCTCGAATGGGAATTGAACCCAAGATCTATCACGTTTACAGTCGCACACTTGTGTCCCTGCGCCACGACTGGACTCCATATTAGAAATGTACCTACACTATTTTATTTACTTTATAGGTCCCTACTTGTCTATTCTTAGAGAAAAGATTGCTACTTTTTCTGTGGTAGAGTCTGTGTTATGTCATTTTAGGAGCAATCCTTACAGTGTGGCGACAATTAGCTTCTTGAACGAAAGTGGGGAAAAAAAATTGCTGATATTTTATTAAAAATAATAAAGAAATATTTTAGGTCCGCCACATTAATTTAAGACATTCTATTTTATTCTTAATCATATTAATTGCCTTGAAAATTATCTTTAGGAAAATTGTATAAAGTACAACAATAAATATATCAGAGTCTCTACATATTTTGCTATCCAAATTATCGCTGCACGATTGTTAAACATTATTACGTCGGGTGTTGTTTAATAGAAACAAAAATATCTGGCGGCGCGCCTCGTGTTTGATCTCGAGGTGTTCGTCCGTCGAACGCGATTAGCCTTCTCTCAACGTATAATCAAATGTGCCCCGAGCTACCTCTACCAATAATTGTATCACAATACCCAGCTTTACATACATTGATCACTTCTCTGAAGTTACAAACAAATTATCACACAGCAAGTCGCAATGTATAGCGCTATAGAACAAGCTCCGTCTTTATATCCATCAAAAGGCGGTCAGTTGAATAAAGCGGCCGACACCGGTCGACGAAGCCTCTCATTTCGCCTCCATTTGTCGGCCATTTCGGTGCACTGATCATAAATGGATCCCGCTCCAGGTCACGTTAGCATCTCGGGTGAAACTTGAAAAATCACACTCGGATGCGTGAAATTGTAAATTTTTCTAAATATTTTCTTTTATTCTTTCCTTTTCTTCCTTTATTTTTTTGTAAAAAATTATGCTTACTTGAAATAATTCAAATCTACTTGCTTAAAAACAACAAAAAATATTTTTTTTCTCATTTAATAAGATCAATTATTTAACTAAATAGTTTACTGTCGATTTTAATAGCTCGTGATCAGCGCCTCTTGCCGACAATGCGCCATGAATCCGTATGCTTCACCCGAGGCAAGCTATATATCAATTGTTTTGAAAGGGAATCCTTCAGAAATTACACAGCGCGTTCTCGAGCCGCGCTAAAGCCTGTGCTAGTGGGTTAGTGATTTATTTATTTCACTTAAAAGGCATCGTAAATATGGATATAAGCCGCGGTTAAGTCGTACTCTGTACAAGACTCCAATTTGTGCAACTAATTACTTTAACGAGACTGAAATCATTGAAACCATTGAGTAACTAGTTTATTTTTTTATTTTTTTCGTTGCGTCAGCTTATTTTTATATATGTAAGTTTACAATAACACTTATAATTATATTTTTTATGTTTAGAGGACTATAAAATCAACAAAAATTGTAGTTTCTATAATTAGAATCGGTAAAATTTAAAGAACTTTTTAAATATCATAAATGAGTCCCATCAGTATAATCTGTACTTAAAGGTAATAAAATACTCCTCAGTCTGTTGATGGACGTTTTACTCTCGCAGACGAGTCGGCGCAGCCGGAGAGAGACGGAGATAGTTCAGAAAGAGATGGCATGTCTGATCAAGTATGGTCGTGCTTTATATTGGATAATTTGTTGCATGCTTAAAGCTTTTCAATTTGCATACGCAAATGACGAATACCAGTAAATTTAATAGTTTAGAAAGTTTGTTAATACTATTATTGATAATAGGACTATAAATAGTTATTGGCTGAAATATGTGTAAATTTAACTGACTTAGAAAACTAAACCACACCCAGAGTATATTCAATTTATACAATCATAGGTAAAATTGTTTGATTAGTAGAAGAATACCCTATCAGTGTAGGTATATTTTAAGTGAACAGTTCGAGGTGACTTATCGCTTGGTTTTCCGTCAAGAGAGAATTTTGAGGGATTTACTTAATTTATAATAATAAATTATTATTATTGTAAATTATTATTATTTCCAATTATTTTTTATCAAAAATAAATACGATGCTCAATTAGAGTTAAATATTGTATGATACGCAAGCATTGAATAGATGTACTTACTTACATGTCCTTATACATCCGACATTAGGTGTCTATAATATCACCATAGCTAACATCAACAGATCAAGTTCGGCTGTACCTACTAATAACGAACTATACCAACCAACGTTAATCGAATAAAAAATGAATAAATAAACTTGCACCAACCTAAACGAAATTTTAGATGGTTCTTCCTTTCCAAATGAGCTTCTTGTGGAATTAACGCTTTGCGTGACATGATGGATGAGTTCTGAAATTTGTTTGATTAGTTGCGGGTTGAGAGGTTGGTCATCATTTTTAGACAGTAATAGCCTTTTTGCTGCAGTTTGACTAATAATATTTTCTTTATAACGCGTATTAGGATTTTATAGTTAACAAGCAAAACAAACAATAAACAATAAAAGTAGAGTAGAGTAGAGTACTTATGTAAACTACTTAATTCAATTCAATATTTTAAATATAAGTTTACAGTAATATTTGTCAATTTACTGGTCGGCTGCACCTTAGCTTTAAACAGATATGTTCCCGATATTGTTGTTTTTTCATTTTCGGGTCTTAAAATTTTGTTGTAAGTAAAGTTTCTGGGGTGGGCACCAGATTATTCTGGGGTGGCCCACCCGGCTGACCTCCCCCCTTCCCCCCTTCCTACTCCCATGTTCTTGGTTATGTTAATACACAACGCAATGCAATGTCTTGAAGCAATGTCTACAATTCAGGTGAAAAACGGAAAACGGAATATCTTGACTTGAGGTTCTCTCTACCCATTCTGTTATATCCGCATACAATGTTAAGCTAAAACAAATGAGTAATAGATAATATTATTTCAAATGAATATTATTGTTATTTTAGTATATCTACCTGGTATTATACACAATTACCCAGTAGAGAATTAACACATGGAGCTGCCTCTAGCGCCATCTATTAAAGAGTAGTAGTAGCTTGACAAATTACTTTTTATGTAATATATTAAAAACGGTTAACCAAAATTGTTATTGTACAAATGACTTCTAACAGAGGAAATTAATAGCTATTGAATGCAACTTTCAAATACATATTTTAACAAACGTAAAGAATAACATTTAATGTGGGGGACGATTAAAGCATTAAAAAGTTTAATTCAATCTTTGACATGGACGATAAAAAGTAAAATTTAATCAAAATCAATTTGCCACGTAGCCGCTATTCATACTGCAGGACCCCTTTTATCATTGTACCCCAACAAAACTTGACAATATGCTGAGTCGCGTCACAGAGACTTCTCGCCTCCTCGCGACCGTAATCGAGGGGGACGACTCTGCGTGTTTGTCATCCTTCCCTACACTCGTTACAGTAACAAAAAATACAACTTACCCCAAACACTTTAAGATTGAAATTGCAATATTACAAAATTTGCAAGCATCATAAATTTTATGGCACTTTAATACAGCCGTAACAACATAATAATAATAGGGTAAATGTTTTGGTAAGCCATAAATAAGTGGAATTACGTCCCGCTGCGTGAAGACAAATTTGGCGACACGGGAACATCGTGTCACTAAACTTTGATAGTTCATAATCTATGACTATGTAACATTTTTGGAGTATTTAGGTATATATTATACATTAATTGTGTAATTTAAATACAAATAGTAGATATTATTTTGACACTCTGCTGAGGACATTGTCAAATGTCAGTGTCCAAATTTCAAAGATGTTACAGATAAGACTTATCTATTATTCACTACAGACTAAATGCATTGAATGAAATGACTAAATACATAGACGCTATAAACTATACATATAATTTTAATTACAATCCAATTAACATTCTAACTGTTGCCTTTGAAAAAAAATTTTCTTCTTACTGTTGACTTTGAAAAAAAAAAAGATTTGACAAGAAATATTATAAAAATGAAATAAAAAGATAACACAACTAAAGCAATCCAGGGAGGCTTGCTTTCTCTCGTCACTCCATTAAAAAATTACATGGATATTTTGTTAAAGATAAAGAGCGAGCAGCACCAAAATTCAATGAGACGAGCGAACGGATATTACAGAAGAACACAAATGAAATATGGAAAACAAAATAAAAAATATTCAAGAAGTGGCATTAACTATAGGGGAATTGTGCTTAAAATGACATACTTTTTCTTTCAAGACAAATATTTGAAATAAATGAAGTCATGTGAGATCAGGACATTGCGTATATTATCATATATATCATAATCAACGAAAGTATTGTAGTTTCAGAACAATCAAAGCAACATAAAATTAAAAAACAAACATAAATCGCACTTAGGTCGACCGGTGTAAGACGACATACCTATAGGGTAAGATGACATAGACGTCATAACCTGCGATCCACTGACTTTTTT
>JAATLQ010027457.1:73385-86330 GCA_013421005.1 Heliconius erato x Heliconius himera
AGATTGGTTCCAGCAATAGAAATGAAAAAATAAGGACATACAATTACCCTCAAGACCGAGTAACAGAGCATAGGGAAGGTGGGGGTACAACCCGTAGCTTAAAGACCTTCATGCAAGGTGGTGAACAGTTAGAAGAACTACAAGAATCTTTACTACGTCAAAAACGCTATGAATTTTTAATGGCTGATATTGAAAACTTCATTGCAAGAAATAAAATAGAAACTAGTGGCAAAAGTTAATTATGTTATATAATTAGTGGTTAATATATATTTTTTTGTCAATATTAATTAAAGTTGGATGTTTAATTTTTTCTTATTTATTTGTTTAGTGAGTTTTTTAAGATGAATATAATTGATATTTTTTGATACTTGAAGCTCAAGTAATCAATAAAAATGAATTGTAGTAATAGAAAGCATGCTTGTAATCATTAGCATATCTAAAGATATTTTCTGGGGGGGAGGGGCTGAACTTTACTTTTGAATAGATATGTTTGTGTAAATGTTGTTTTTTAAAATTTTCGAGACAATTTTTTTGTTAGTAAAATATCTGGGGTAGTCTGGTCTGCTTTTCCTGTGCCCATGGTTAATATAAATTTTATTATTGTTAAATAAAACACTATAAAATATATGAAATATTTATTTTGTACCAAATTAATCACAATTTTGTAAAATAAGAAGAATATTTTTTTCAATACATTTAATTTAAATTTTACATCTAACTTTCATGAGATTCAAAATATTAATCTATAATCAGGTATTGTTTCTTAAATATTATTAATTAATAACAATAATATAAAGGGTTTTTAGCAATATCCCATTCCCAGTTAAAATGTTACTAGGACGGAACAATCAATCAAAAACTTATTTAAGTAAGCGGTTCTTGAAACATTTAAATTTAAGTTTTATAAATTGATATGGGTATATATATAGATATAAATATAATTCCAATAAAACAAAAGTAAATCGTAAAGCTAGACTAGTAAATGATATGAAGTTTAATGACACTGTCTTTATCAAATGAATATAGGTTTTTCTCTTTTAAGTATACACAAGATATCTCATTATATACATACATAATTACACACATTCTATGAACGGTATATAACAGGTTAATCGCTTTTATTTCCAAAGTCGCAAACAATTTGGTTAGTGACTGACAAATTAGAAACATTTATTATTAGGGACTTAATTTACTATATATTTTTTAATTTCACTTACAACAGCAAAGTCAGCAAAATTATTTGGGAATCTAAAGCTAAATTTGATCTGACTAGAATGCATTTATAAAATTATTTGTTTATTTTCTGTGAAATTATCATTTAATCTGAGGCCGTCGTGGCGAAGGGGAACAAGGGCGACACTCAGTGCCTCTAAAAATCCTCGGAAAGTGGGGAACGAAGTGTCTTAACATTAGGTTCCCTCTGCCTACCCGGCTGTATGTGGGATTCAGCGTGAAGCTAATTATTATTTGGATTAGTATAATTCGTTTTAATAAAAGTTATTTATTAAAATATTTAATAACTGTTATAAAAACAGATATTTCAAACTTTAAATCGGTCCATTGTTACAGTATGAATTATAACTACAGAGATCATAATTATTATGAAATAAAGTTTGTGGATTATCTATAATATAAATAAAGTAGGTACTACATATGTATATAATCTGATATCAAGGAACACTTCTAAATATTGATATGATTTTAACTACTATTGATATGATAATTTGCATAATAACACTTAAAGGGCATATGCAGTAAATAGGAATATATTGGTTATTGATATGTTATATGAAATGTAATTTGTAACTAAAATAATTTATAATGTAGTTTATGTAATAAAATTTATGATTTACATTTAAAACGACTACCAACATTAAAACTCTTTAAAATCATAAATAATGAGCTTTCTCTCTTAAGGTATTTTGGCTATAATTTTTTATAAGTGTCGAATAAATGTAAAGAAGACTAGAGGTATCCAAAGCACTCTATGCGGCAAACTTCCTCGTCCACACATGTCAATATTGCTCTCCTGTAAAATATATTTTGAGCTTTAGGAATTAAGATTCAACAGTTAGGTATTATAAAACAGTACTTACCTACTGATCTATAATTTATTTAAATTTCCGTCAATCTATTATAATTACATTAATAATTAATTATAATAGTAATTATAAGAGAATAAGTAGTTATAAGAGGCTAACAATGTTAATAATTTTAAATATTAATTATATTTTTCCGAAAAAAAACTAAATAAATATTATTTAATTCGTTATTATAGTGTATCGGTAATAGTAATTCCTCGTACCTACTCCAAGTATTCAAAGGTCAAAATATACCTACTGAAAAAAAAATATAGTGTCTATTATGAATTAAGAAACAGCAAAGGTTACCTAAAAAATAATTTCTAATATTTAACTATTACTATAAGTATGTATAAGACACGCCGAGTGTGGTAATTTACTTTTTATATGAACTTTTATTTCCAGGTTATAAATTCAGACGTACCTCTGTATGATTCCGAATGCAGGAATTAGGTTGCTTCCTGTACAACGGGTGCATGTGTTTCAAACATGGCAACGATTCATTATATTGCACTTCGGTAGCATCAATTGACAAAATAGAAGTTTCCTTCTGTGGGCATATTGCATCAACAACTACTAGAAGCATGTTTGTATAGTTAACTAATTGAACATAAAAAGGTCTTTCGCATCCTTTCATAGGTTTATTTAATTTTTCATCAAGGTTTTTATATTCTAATTGGTAGAGAAACATTTCTCTATCGCAAGGGGTAGGTCTCGTCCTATTTATTAATACGAGCTTCTCGAAATCCCTTTCCAGCATTCTCGACGGCGGTTTCGACATCGATGGATCATCTGTATCTTCATCATTCTCGTAATTCTGGTATGCCACTATATTATTGAAAATAAAATGCGTCATGAAGATCGTTTTCTTTAACTATTAGATTACATGCAGGAAACAATTTAAAATTAAATAATAAGAACTTTGGCAATTTTCAGATTAAATTTCAATTTATATACTGCTTCTAAATACCATAAAAGGAAAATGGTAAATAATGCAAATTATTTTATCTTATAAAGATACAAACACGAAAAAAAGAAAATGGCAATTATCTACAACACGATAGGCAGTAGGCGTTACTGCCCATATCCTATATGGGCATGTTTTTTAATTATAATTTTTGAAAGCATATTTTACAGCGTGCATGGCTGCAGCGTCAATAACATATTTAAGAAAAACAAATAGAGAAGGGCAGGTAACAAAAATATTAGAAGCTTTGTTGACTTATTCAGAAAAAAGTAGGCATAATTTGAGGTTTAAGCATTAAACTGTTAAAAGCTTGGTCGACTGAAATATTTAACACCGAGTTCATGCACAGCTACTAACGGTTTTACATTCATTAAAGTTTGTAACTTTGAAAAAAGGATATTCATCGACATTCGTATATCTCAACGGGATCTGATTACCAAAGAAACATGCACATTCCTGATATCAATCTACGTATTAACATAGAAAGGTAAAATACAAAAATATTCGATATTTCCACCAGTGCCATTGAAACACTGTCTACTGTGCTCGATCTATAAACTCACCAGTGGGTGTAACAAACTCTGAAAACAAGATGGAGTCGTTACTACTGTCATAAAACATTTGGGCTACGTCCAATTGATGACTCCATGATAGAATTTTGCCGTATCTATGAACTAAGTTAATCCCGAGTCGATCGGACACAAGTGCATGCATTCATCTTATTAATTTTTATAAATTGTGCAACAAGTTACTTTGAAATTTTTGTGAGGAAGAACCAAGGAGTTAAGTAGCACAGAGAAATAGTTTAGTTATTTTCTTTTTGTAGTAAAAATATAAAATAATCAGTATAATAAAAAATATTACCTATTATTATAATGTATTATTGCCAGTCTAGAAGTAATTTTAATGCCAATTGCAGAAGTAGCGCGTCTAAAATACCAGCACATTTAATTATGAACAGAGTCTGACTTTATGCTCGTTGTCATGCAAATACAGATCATGCTGACAACGCATAAGAGCAACATCGACTTTATAAATTTTTGGACAAATATATATTTTAAATAATACATTAACTAATGTAAATTGCTTTTGCCATAATTTAATAATCCACTTATGTAATGAACATTGAACACCGATATAGATTTACGTTACACATACCGTAATCAAACGAATAACTTGACGCCTGTGCCAAGCCGAGTCCAATTGAGTTATAAATCCAAACAGTGGTAGCGAGCAGCCACGTCATAATGTGACGCAAGTTCTCGAGAGGCTGAAATTTTGATGAAAAATCCAGAATGTTATATTTTTTTTTCTATTGTGTGTGTGTTATTTTGCAATCACTGCCAATAATATTGAGAATATGTTTCAGCTTAGAATTATCATTATGCATAGGACAATATATATTTTTTTATATAATTTGTGAAATTTCTTCCTTTATTTTAATTAAATTAAAATACACACTCCGTCCTAGAAATAAATACCGTTAATAGCGTGGAAGCAGGATTTGTCACTTTCTTCTCCCTGAAACACACCGCTTGATAGTCAATGATATGGACCGGTTTGTACACATCTTCTTCAACTAATTTCATCATAATGTCTGGGCGTATCTGAATAACAAAGAATTAATTTGCATATCTAAAAAAATTAAGGGCTACCTTCGTTCTTTTACTGTTTTTTACACTAAAATAAGCTTGCATTTGACTGCATGTTTGATCAAGATCAAGTCCAGTCAAGTCTGATGTTAAGCATTTTTGCGATCTACGGTGATGTACAGTTGCCTAAAATATTCTCTCTAATTAGCTCTATATTTGAAGACCCTCATGGCCTAAGATCCCATTGCTTAAATCTGTAGGGATCAGTAATTCTAATGAAACTTATATTTAAGAATGATACATGATAGTAGAATAGATTACACTAGGGTTGCCTAAAAGAATCCTGCCGCAATCACCTTTAATTGATGTTTTTCGTATCTTGTTTTTGGAGAAAATTGCACTCATATGTTTTTTATGTGAATCCCACATCATTTGAAAGATAATAGCATAAGGAATTGGAAAAACAATGGTTGCCAGCTCTTAGTCTCCCGCAAGTCCAGGGTTGCCTGGTTTAAACAGGTCACTTAATGTTAGTATTTGCACTCATGTGTTTTTTTAATAATTTATATATCAAATTAAAGCTTATTTTTTTCTCATCACTAAAAGACATGGTTGCCTGGAAAATAACTGCCGCAAACAAAAATTTCCATCATTTGAAATATTTTATTCCGATTTCGTTTGACTGAGAATAGACGATGAAATGCGCGGTTTGCCGTATGTTTTAAAGTACAATATTATATAATAGAAGTTAAATCTTTGAATTAATGTTTATTCTAGCTGTTCACCTGTTAAATGATGATTTTAATCATATTAAGTACATATAAAAAATATTTAAACATGAAATCATACATATTTTTTAAGTGAAATAATCCATGAATCCATGATATATGCCGCCGCAAAATGTTTATCTATAGTAAAAAGTAGACAACTAATTGATATTTGCCGACTATATATGAGTGCAATTTTCTCCAAAAACGAGTTACGAAAAACATTAATTAAAGGTGATTGCGGCAGGATTCTTTTAGGCAACCCTAGTGTAATCTATTCTACTATCATGTATGATACTTAAATATAAGTTTCATTAGAATTACTGATCCCTACAGATTTAAGCAATGAGATCTCGACATATCACATGACATCACAGTATGACAATTATAATAATACTCAACTCACTTTTCCGAAAAATTGTCCAGTTTGATTAGAGTCTTTGCTTACGATGATCCATCCGTTGCTATCCACTAAATAGCAATCCCAATTTTCTGATGATGCACAAGTCACACACTCTTTACTGTGCTCGCACTGGGAAAGAAAACAACACCTATTTATATAAATAAGTTTGGAAGTTACAAATTTGAATAACTAGTTTAAGCGGATCGCATATCTAGCTATAGATATCACTTGACTCATCGATCTATTTGGGTGGGAAACATTATTGCATCCATAATAATTAATTACATTATGCACACACGCTGCGCCAGACGAACTTAGTGAGACCACATGAAATGTTACTCATATGCCTAATATAAACTCACCGAAGATGTGATATTGTCGAACCATTCGCTTAACCGTTCATGTTTGAACTGGAATCCAACGACTGCAGCTGGTGTTTTTCTATGTCCGTCTCCGTGGAACACTGCATGCGCTGCCGTCACCATTGCCGAAGAAACATTCAAAGGAAACTTGTCAGTACTAAGATCAACGCTGTAAACAAAGCTTAAGGGATCCACGTAATGTTGCTCAACGGCCCGCCGATACCAGACTTCATCTATTGCTCGTGGCCATTGCTTACCAAATTCAGGTCTATAAAAGAAGGAAAGAAGTTTTCATTATATGTCAGTATAAATAAAATAGGTCTATTTATGATGAGCTGATAGCAGGAGCAAAAACTAAGAAAATGCCAAATACTTATAACGATAAATATTTAAAGCGACAATTATTTTACACGACGAAATTACAATCCTTAATGTAAAGGCAATTCTGAGCGTGAAAGCAATTTATAATAATGAAGAATAAAATATTTTTTTATCTTTTATTTATGTTACTTTATTTGGCTGCCTGCTGTATAGCTAAGAATTTAATAGCTTAGGAAAAAAACCCTGTCAACTAGTAAATGACAAAATAAAATCGCTACCAACACTTATTTGAGGCGTCCAACTTACTTATCATCGTGGTCCTTCGGTGGATGTGTTTGCCAGCGCGTAAGTCCGCTGTGAGTTGCAAGGAATGCTACGATGTACCCGAATCGTTGGATAAATTCGGCCCTACGGACAAGCATCTTGGTTATGAAATGAAAAGACATTTACTTTATACTAGCGATCTTTTGTTTACTAATCAGAATTGCTTTTGTATTCTAAAAGCATTATATTGTTTAATAAAAATAAATAATTTAAAATGTATACACAGTGTACATTCTATAGCCGCTTATTCTATGAACAATTAAATAGGGTAGATCTTTTATATACTAAATGTTAGTATACAAAAGTATGAGAAAAGGTAAATAAGATAAATTTATAATTGCAAAAATCTAAATTTTTATGTTTCTAAATATTTGGTATTTAATCATACCAAATATTTAGAAAAACAAAATTATACACCTTCAAAAACAACACCATAATCATAATTTCCTTTAACTTATCTTCATCTACACTTTTAAAAGATGCCGAAAAGATCGCTAAAATCTTTAGACTTTTTTCAAAATATTTACGTAAACTCAAACTAAGTTAAAATATAAATACTTACGTCCATTAGCAGCTCATTATAATTAGAAAAATAAAATCTTAAGTCTATACATTTTATACTTGCCAAATCCTTTGAGGCATAACATACAAGATAAAACACAGACCTAACTACAAAAATAATTTATATTTCCTGCCCTTAATAATTAATAATCGCCTTATTTACAGCGACTTTAACATATTCGGATAGTTGTCTTATTTTTTATAATGTATACTTTACCTCGGCAGTAATCCAATCACTTTAGTCAATGGGCTATCCAGGTAATGAGTGACATAAAATTTGTTCCAATATAAATATTGAGTTAGATTAAAATAACATAATTTTCATAAATGAAAATTGTTAATTTTCTAAATTAATTGAAGTGATAACGTCTTATAAGCAGATGGACGATGCACACACTAAAAAGTATGACTCATTGTCACGTTCCGCCTGAATCGAGTGTGCAAGGGAGAGGCACGTTCGGCCTAAGCGCTCGGCTTGTAACGCATCTGTCTATTGTAATTTGTATTTAAAATGTACGGTGTTACTTGTAATTATACTGTATGATTTAAGAAGAATAATATTTGAATTAACGATAAACAATAAATGTTAATTTATGGAATAAAATATATTTTCCAATCAACCACTTTGTTTAATACAAAATAATGATAATTCAGTTCATAAAAGTATGCAATTATTCATCAATGTTTTCTTATGACGTTATCACTCAAAATTGTCCGTAAACCGACTTTATAGACAAAACAGTTATTTTTTATTCTACGCTAGTTTTTTTAGATTTTTGAAAACAAAATAGTTTATTGAGAATACTTACGCTTTGTCATCAGAAGCAGATTCAGATATACTCTTATTGAACCACGCCGTATTTCTAGCGTCATACACTAGAGCTTGCATTAATCCATGATCACCTAAAATAAAATTAAAGTTTAAATTTATAAAAGTTTTATTTTTCATATCTTATGCCTCCTTTTTAAAAATTAATTTTAATGTTTCAATTATTACAGATCATATTCACGAAAAATAAGTAAAGTTCGCAAGGTATAAGCTGGACTCTGCATTTTTGTGAGTTTTCACATACGAGTATAGGTGTCAAGCGCAGCGTGACCATTGCTTGACTTAAACCGGTTTATACTGCTTTTTGGCAACCGGCCTTCACCTCTTGTACTGATAGCAATATCATATTTTAATTATTAATATTATTTTTATTCAATTCGATTTGATTTATTAAAAGTAAAAGATAAAGTTGGTACTATCATTGAAAAAGAATGGAAAAATGTATGTGACCACGCAGTAAGCAAAGATAACAAAAAATTGTGGACACAATGGTGTTTTTGATGATAAAACGAAACTATTTTACAATGTATTTTTTGGCTCCACTTTTAGTGATCACTCACAAAAATACAAAGCTCCGCTTTAGCCTCGCGAACTGTAGGTGCTACCTACTTACAATAGTATTCATTACGCGGAGGGATATTGGGTGTCTTGTTTCTTTCTCTTGTATCTGTTCCTGTAAAAATAAAAGAAACAATATTATATTAATTTAAAATTATATTAATAATATGAATTACATGAATAACTGGAATAAATAAAATAAAACGATGCTTTTCATGCATCTTGATATAAAAATATTAAAAAATATATATCTAGCATCAAAATGTATTTTAGTATATGAATTTCAAAGACACTAGTAAGAACCTTCATTATGCCGCTCGTGGCCCTTGTTCTTATGATGTTCAGGCGGACGAGGCTTAGCGGGCCAGCGCCAGCCGGGCTTTGCGACTCTCTCTAAGAAGTAAAGTAACTCGTCCTCAGGTGAAACAAAAGTGCGTTCGTAATGACGACAATACAGCCTGAAACCATGAATAAAAATATTATTATTATTTATATAACAATCTTTAATAATCGTCCACATATTGCATACTATGTTCTTACCAATAATGAAACCACAATATTAATTATATTCGAATTTATAACAAATAAAAAACTTATTATTATTGATATTTTTTTATAATCTATTTCAAAAAGCATACATGATACACTTCATATTCTAATATTAGTCCACGTACCAATCGGGATGAACGCTCCATTTATCCGATAAATATTGACGGGCTGAAATATTTTTAGATGTTAACGAGAGCCGATGAATATCATCAGTCGGTGGGGGCGTTATGCGGTGGCGTCCGTAATTTTCTGGTATAGATACAACTAAAGTAAACGGTGAATCACTTATACCAGTCCAAAAGTAATGTCTTTTTCCACGAGATACTCTTTTCTGAAAAAAATCAAATCAAATTTGTTAATATATTATTTTAACATAATTGTATTACGTATGTTTTGTGTGGTTTTAATCTTCTTGTTCCTTTTATTATTTGTACGTTTGAGTACAAATAACAAAATAAACCGTAAATAATATAAACATGTAAAATTTTGGCTTGCTAGTAGGTATAACGTAGTTTGCTTTAATTTTAAACCACCTTTAAAACGTCTGATGGGAGTAAAGGCCCACGTAAAGGGTAATAATAAATTTACATATTTTACATTATTCTTAAAAACATATTTAAATACGAGCGTTTCAACTTAACGTGGGTAAGCGTATATTTTATTTACTTTTAGTTCGTGCTACCACTGAACGGACCCAACTTTCAAGTTAGTAAGTACGCATACCGTCTCAACTACATATTAGACTAATAATCCTCAAAATTTCAGCTTTGCTTAAATAACGTAGATCTGGGGGCCCTGGGATCCTAGGCTATTAGTAAAATTAAATGGAACTTACCATATCCTCCATATGATATTTGATATTCATCAATTTATTTCCTGTTTTTTGATCTATAATTTCCTTCCTTAACTAAAAAAAAAACAATAATTTCTTTAATGAATATATATTTTTAGCCAAAGCGTAGGATGTGAGGTAAGTTGTCTTACTTACATAAAGGAAAAGTTAATAAAAACATATTTAAAAAGTAATTATTACAGACATAATCTTGAGACACAAGCGTGTGACTGTAAAAGTGCAGCTTTGATTGCAACTCGGAGAAATGGATATATTTAATATATTATTTTCCAAAATCTTTGTCTGTAACAAAGACAAAGCGCGGCGTCCAGTTCCGCCATTGCCACCACCACAACACGCAATGCCTTAAGAATAAAAAAAAGAAAAGTAATCTCTTGCTTACCGCAGTTAGTTCTTTACTAAAGTTTCTAGGAGATCTGTCGTCGTCAAATAATTCTACTTCAATCATGTCTACGCTATTATAACTTGGCTTTAAAATTTGTTGAAACTGTAAATATTATAAAAGTTACGTTATGCTATGAAAATAACTGATAATATTAAATACACTAAGATTTAGGTGTTTTATTTTCAATACTTACAACGGGTCTCAGATCCGGGTGAATTAGTATATATCCATTATTTGTAACCATAAATGCGTAACCATTTACACCAACCTGTAAAAATGTGTCTCATTAGTATCTTATATACTTAGTCACTGTGCTTTTTAATGTAATCAACAATTGAAACTTTTGAAATAATATCAATGTAGAAAAGGAAGTTAAAGGAGCTAATTAAAATATGTTTTTTGTAACTTTTATACAAAGTAGCAAAGTTTCTAAAATACCTACCTTATATGGCGTCATTAATGCTTGGATTTCAGAAAGAGGTACATCAGTACCAGCAACTCCCAATAACCTAGCAATACGCATCTGAAAATTTATAAAAACTATTCATGTATTTTATTGAAAAAACTACAAATTCCAATATTTTTTTTTATATAAAATAAGATAAAAAAAACTCGACGAATACACTAAACATCCAAAAAATGGTAAATGGTTAGTATATATGTTAAATAAAATTCTTACAACAATGCAAACATGATGATTAATTAGGTCTACTCAACCCCTATATAATATAATATAATTATTAAATCTACAAAATGTTATTAATAATGTATTAAAGTTGTCATATCTAGCAAATAGTTATCTGTCGTCTAGCATCTACGCCCCGTTAGATAAAAATATGCTTACGAACTACTCGTACATTATTTTAATATTTCTAATATAACTTATTCATCATTACAGGTTCTAGCACTCTACGCAATCAAAATTACGATTTGTATTTTATTAAAACACTACTCTGAATACTAAAACCCACTACGTTCTAGATGGGCTGGTACCCTTCTTGGTCCATTGTTAGAATCTGTTGACATTTAATACATATTTGCATAAATCAAAGCAACTGGAAAAGTAAACATGATAAAAACTTATTGCATTCATATTTAATTTTATAATTTGTAAAATAGTTTTATTATTTTCCGTTTTACATTAAATTCAATTCCAATTTCTTTTAAGTATAATTTTAATTCAAACTCCAATATTAGGCTTATATTAGGCAATTTTTATTCAATTGTGCTCAATAATTGTTTGTGTAATATTTTTATATTTCTAAAGCCAACCACGTGAGAATACAGAAAGAGATGGATCAAAAATTTACAATTGAGGAAAACCCTAAGGAAATGCGTATGTCTATCTAAGATACATTTTGAAAATTTTAATTGATATACAACAAAAGGTGTATTATATTTCGTTTTACAGATATTAATTTATTTAGGTATTTTTATAAATCGTATCTGTGTATAAAAAATATTTGCTATTTATACTGAAAATTTTCCAGTTCCAGTACACTTTCACGTGGTTGACTTGGAACATCCTTCGACTTTCAATCATCATCATCCAGCCGTCACTGTATATCTATAAGAACGAGTGCCTACCTCCTTCTGGCCGTTCTCCTCTACAGACTGCGATTGGTTGTTGACGTACGAATGCAATAAAATTAACAATATATAGGTAAATGCGTTGTAACAACCTCCACTAGTATATAATGTCTCCTCTATCAATGAGAAAACTTATATTTACACTAAAAATCTTTAGTAAATTAAAAGTTTTTTCATTTTTAGATATATTATTTAGAGTTAACAAATACTTAAGTAACAAAAGCCCCTTTCGTCTCTCATGGTGGGCTGCAAGAAACTTTGAATGAAAAATATTTACATTTACTCTGATAATACAAGTCAATCGTTATAAATGTCTCTACGAAGACATCACTAAATTCAGGCAAAAAATATATTCTTTTAATTAGATAGTGTGCGTAATATAGATCGTAAGTCTTGCACAAAATGTAATAACTTTGATTACTGATAGAAAAGTTAATTCATAACACCCTAGTGGTCTACGCCTACTATCTAGTAGAAAACTACTATACTACAGTAAGCCAAAAGGGTTAAACAACACACTGTCAGTCGGCTAGCGACCGATCACCGACGCATCTATCGGAGACAGATGCATCGCTAACGGGGCCAAACAAGATTTTACCGTTACTGAAATCCAAAAACTAAATTATAAAACTTTCTTGTATCTTGCAAAACTTTACATTAAAATCATCAAAACTTTCTAAGTGTAGTACCTCTTTTGTAACTGATACCCAGTAAGCTTCATTTATCAGTACATTCTCTGTGATGTTCTGAGGGGAAACCATCAAAACCGAATATTATTAAAAGGCACTTTATGATACACAATA
>JAATLQ010027457.1:86340-127581 GCA_013421005.1 Heliconius erato x Heliconius himera
GATGCATCGCTAACGGGGCCAAACAAGATTTTACCGTTACTGAAATCCAAAAACTAAATTATAAAACTTTCTTGTATCTTGCAAAACTTTACATTAAAATCATCAAAACTTTCTAAGTGTAGTACCTCTTTTGTAACTGATACCCAGTAAGCTTCATTTATCAGTACATTCTCTGTGATGTTCTGAGGGGAAACCATCAAAACCGAATATTATTAAAAGGCACTTTATGATACACAATATTAAAGAAATAATGTAATATTCAGCGAAAAGGTGAAAAGAAGGAGACACCTTACGTCCGATTAGTAGGAAACATATAAACCAATCTGTAAAAACCTTCAAAAGTAAATAGTAAAAACTTTAAACATGCATAAGAAAATTTTGAATTTGGAATAGTTTGGTTTACAGATTTATTAAAAGAAAAGAAGAACGAAGGAAATACAATGAAACGATGTAACTGAGCAAAACAACTGCTCTCCTTTGTTCTAATTTTCAAATGTCAAATGTCAAAAAATAAGGAACATCGATAAAAAGACTACAGAATCAACGGGAACATACCTCGTTATGTCGTAAATCATAAACCGGCATCGATACCGACGTCATCAGCTGATATTGGGCATTTCCGAGTTCACTATACTGACCCTGTTTCATCTAAAATTGTACGTATTATTTTAAGGCACGTTCTTAACATTTTATATACTTATTTATTAATTTGATAAAAAAAATATAGTTAACCTGAGTTATCCTCCATCTTCTATTTTGTTCTTTTTCTGAATTAAAAAGAACTTTGTCTCGACGCTGACTCATAAATCTTTCTTTTTGCTCTGCCCTCTCTCGTTGTTCCCATAAATAGTCTGCTACTTTGGGATCCTATAGAAATTATTATAATAAATAAACATACATAATAATTGGTTGATAATTAATTGAGACAGAATATTTACCGTAACGTTAGCATATACAGGAGTCCATACAATAGGATGCTTTTCACGTTGCAACACTAACGGTCTTGCGAGAACATTCACGTGCTCCAATACTCTCTCCCGTACCTCAGCTAGAGTGCTTAGATGCACGTAAAATCCTCTATTAGCACAAGCCATCCACTTCACTTCTCTCACGTCCGCCACCTGTTACAACCTCAAAGGATATTATTCTATTCGAAATAATATGGATATGACAGTGCATTCTGCTACATACGGATGACATGATGTCGATGCAGCCTTGTGGGGTAAGCATCAAGTTAAGAAGGCTACAGCGAATTCAGCGTCTTATTATTCTTATAGTCTAAGCCTAAAGGCAATAAATTAAAAGACAAACTGATTTTATATTAAGATAACGCAGATTTATATTCTAAATAACTAAATAGTTGAAAAAAATCTACCTACCTACTTAAAAATAACTTTTCAAAGCACTGACACACCATTAACAATAAAAACATGCAACATATTTAAAACTAAATATAAACATATTGTAGGTATGTAACTATAGAAAAATACTATCTACAAGCGAAGCTTAATATCAATGGAGAATGGATATAAGAACTAAATACAACATATGATAGGTGTAGCATGCATTGAAATAAGTTTATAGAAGAAAGAAGAGTACCACATTAAAGGTGTACTGGTAGAAGGTACAAGGAATACATTATGCAGGTCGCACAATGACTACAACACACAGTAATACCTGGAGTGGTACTACCTTTACCTCGCGACCTATCAGGTACGTGAACACTCGCACTGGGGTCTCGTACTTCCAGTTGTACTTTTCAAATAATTCCTTGTAATTATATGGAACACCGTCGGTAACCAGCATTATAGCCTACAAATTCATAAGGAAACATGTGCCCTATTAACAACTAGTTTCTCTCAACGCAACTTCGTTTGCGTGCTTTGTGACTCTTTCTTCATAGTACTTCCATTTATTACACGTGATTATTGTAATTTAGACATATTTTTCATTTTTGAACGTTGAAACTAAACGCTGCGCTTTGTCTTACAGGAGCAGGAAAAAGTAAATAAGAATTAGTTAAATAAAATTTTAGATTTACAGTCAGGCGTTGTTTCATTGTGCCATAACCACGACGATCCCAATTTTCACAAGCTTTTGTTGGTCAACAGAAGTGCATAAATATTTTCTTAAAACTTATATATGCACCAGTGGCGCGGGTCTAATATAATTCACCATCAGGTATGAAAGTACTTTAATTTAGCTAGTCTGCTATAAATATAGATTAGGTGTTTTTCAAAATCAATTATAGCTTAAATCGTGGTCACGTGTAATAATTAATACAGCAGAAAGTGTTTTATTCAAATCTGTTTAGTAGTTTAGTCCAAAGATGTGCGCGTACAAACAATCAAATAGCCAAATAAAAAATTAAAATCCTACAAATTGTTGAAATATAATAAGAAAACATGTTAAAATATTGCCAATAGTTTATCACTGGAGATATTTCAACATCTGAACTCTATTATTGAATTTGCTCTTGTAAGCTTATATATTATGTATAGACGAAAACGATACTTACTTGATTACAATTAGCACCTCCACTATTGTTTCTATAAATTTCAAGAAGTTCAAATGCCCTCGTTAAAGCCGCTGAAAAATTTGCTATTTCCATTGTTTCAAAATTGTCCAAACCTAGTTTTAATTCACGTAAATTAGCTAATGTTGCCTAAAAATATACAAATTATCGTCATTTTATAATATATCTATGCTTACATATATTCATTAGTTTTACTGTCATACATACTTGAACAAGAGAATCTTCAAAGCAAGGAACAATCTCCTCCACAGTATCCGCAAAAGTCATCACACTGACAAAATCATTATTTCCTAACGTATCTAAGATATTAGTAACTACATGTTTAGCTATATCTCTTCTCTGGCCTGTCATGGATCCACTACGATCGACTAAAACTACAACATCTTTGGGACTCGCTGCTGCTTCCATATACCATGCTCTTGTACGGCAATCGTAAATATCAACAGGATCTGCACGCCATTTCATAGCTATAAAAAAACAGAAATTAAATTAGGATTAATTTTAATTATAATTTTATTAAAACGTCTTTTTATTACCTGGATAATGTCTCATAAATCCCGTGGAACTACCAAAATATTGCCAAGACAACGTTGGGTCACTTTGGTAATTGTTTATAAAATGTGTATCTAGCCCTTCTGACCAATGAATTCCTTTAATAACTTCAGGTGCTATAAACGAAAAAAAATCGTAATTAACATTTAAATAATAGCAATGTTTTTTTTTTAAACTTACTTTTTACTTACCCCAAGTATATACATTAGTTGGGACATGTACGCTGCTAAGATTAGTATTAACAGGTATACTGGAAAAATGATGATTTTGCAGTAAATGTGCATTTTTTGACGGTGGGCGATTAATCCAATATTCCATGCTGAATTCGGGTTCTGGTGTAGTGGTTATTGACTGGTCGAATAGATCTTCCATTTCTTTACTATTATAAAATTGAAAATCTTCAGGTACTGGTTCATTTTGTTTATCGAATGCCATATTCTCAGCCGCTTCAACTATTCTTTTGACGGCACTAATTTTCAATTCCATCATTGATCGTATGTCGTCTGCCATGTTTTGGACTAATTTCTCTCCATCTCTAGATTCTATCTGCGCAGACTTAAAGCTCTAAAAACAAAATCTTGTTCAAAAAAATCTCCAAAATGTATACCAACTATAAAAAATAAAGCAATATCAAAAGAATTATACGCTTACGTCTTGGACTTCTTTCTTTCGGGTAATAAATTCGCCAAAGTGATATAATTCTGTTCCAAGTTTGACCGCCCATGCTTGTACGCTATAAATAATTATATTATTAAAAAAGGTAATATTAAATGTAACGAAAAACAATAATTATATAATTGTGTTTAAATTATATTAAATTTTACTCACGTATTAAAAGAAATTTTGTGTGGCACTTCATATTGTATACTTGCAGAGCAATCCCTGGAGTCCAAGGAAAATAGCAGCAGCAATAACACGAATTTACCAGCACGGTAGTACATCAGAAAATCTTAATCTAATTTGGCCCCCTACTATATTCACTGTGTTTACTTCTAAACCATATTCAAATATATTATGATTGTTTTTGTAGACACTAGTTGCTTATTTAATAAGCTATTTTGAGATATATGTGATTATGAGTGTAGGTGGGTCACTTGTTCAACTGAGTTACCGACATTGATAACGACATTAGGCGGAATGAGCCCAGTACGCAATCGCGAAGGAGCGGGTCCAGGCATGCGCTCTCCTCACCTTGCGTGGCACAACTGCTATTTTGTTGGACTACGAGAACATTTTCGTTTCATTGTATGTATATCAATGTATGTAAGCGTTACTCGTGGTTTCGTTCAGCTACCTGCAGGGCACATCGATTTGTGCACAATCTTCACTAGGTCACTATGTTATCGGAACGTTACTATTCTGTTACCTACTGACACTAAATAGGAAAATTGGGTAAAAATGAAACATAATAAAAGAGTAAATAGTTTTTATTCTGAAAGTAAGAAATATATAAATTTATGGGACGTTAGTGTTAAATATTTATATTTTAATATATCATGAAAATAATCTTGAAGCGAAGAATCCCGTAAAAAGCGTACTAATAAATATAAAAATATTAACTCTCGTGAGACTTCCGATGCCACACACTGTTATATTTCTTTCCTGAAACAATAATTCTTTATACATCATTTTGTAATTGTAAGTCCTTTAAATTCTTCGTTGCTGAGATATTTTTTAAAAATTTTGCGAATTATTGCTACTACAATATTTTTTATATTTTTTCTGAATATGAAATGATTACTAGAATCTTATTGTGACTGGCAAAATTACAATGTGAATCAGATAAAATTTCGATGTCTCTTAAGTATTTGTATAATTATAGTGCGATAGCCCGCTGCAAAAATCTGCAGAATTTTATGAACACATTGCATTAGAATATATTAATTACATCATAGCTGCATCGCAAAAGTTTGTGGCCTGTCATTTTGTAACCTTTAATTAAATTTATGGTAACTAGTTTTTGTTGATAAATTGTAGGACATGTTTTTTTAACAAACCCAACATCATTCGAATGATGTAAGAAATAGAAAAATAATTCCAGCTCTCAGTAAATATCGGTAACAGACGCAAGCTTAAGTTGTCATCATTTAAATATTTTTTTCCTATTCTATGTATATTTTTTTACATATTATTAGAGGTCTAGGTAGTATTTATGAGTACCGTTACTTAACGCACATTTTTTAAATTTGATTTTTCACTTAGAAAATGTATAACGATAAACAAATATACCTTATCGTGGTAAGTAAAGCATCCTTCAAGGCGACGTCGAGGTAAACGACCTAAGTCTAATTTATGACAAGGCTCCCTACTTTCTGTTGAATTACTTGTATGAGTTGGCTTTGTATCTGGTGGTTTTTTACAATCATCCTTAAACTTCGCATGCTCTGTATCTACTAGTAGAAGGAGTAAATTTGTTTTTGTAACAAGGGTAGCCCAATACGCAGGATGACAGTCCCCTGCCTTTTCCTCACTCACAACTGGATAAAGGCCCATAGATGAATTTAAAAAATATTGCTGATTAAGTATATATAATGAAATTCGATGATCACAAGAATATAATTCTTCGGCTGCCGGTTCTTTAGGTTCAATTGTATCATTTTTAGGAGAACAGATTGTATTGTTGTCATCATTTAATTCAGTACTAGTCTGTATGTAAGGTTCATCAGTTACAACATCTGCAATGCAATTGATGATTTGAATTAAACACAAAATATTATAAAACTGTACTATTGCATTATATTATAATAATAAATAAACATATTTGATTTTGATTATTGTTACGCTCACCGTACTCTATGGTTGCTGAATAAGCATATTCTTTCCAATTAAAGACATTAAATATAATGAGGAAGGCCTCAGTTATCAACCATTTAAAGAAGTATGATAGAATCCTAAATGGCTGAAAAATAAATAAATGAGAAATTACTTAAAATAGAATTATTTTTGAGTACCAAAACAATTTTCATTAAAGGCGTCATCAAACTTACTGTTTCAATGGAAAAAGCGTTACTCTTTTCTTTAAGATTAGGACGACACAAAGCTTGATAGTTAAATACTTCTACATTGTCAAAAATAGCCTTATCAATTAATGACTGTAGAACTCCTGAAAGATCGTCTATGACTCCAAAGAATTTACCGACCTCGGATTTGTCCATACCCACGACAATGTACCCAGAGCTGTCTACTACATAACATTTATATTTGCCACCCTCAGTACACGTGACGCCCTAAAAAGAAACAATTGTTATAATAAAATAAATTGATAACAGCATATCGTTGGTTTGAGGATATGTATATTTAATAGCTACTCTCAAAAATTAGTAAATAGATTTTATACGATTTTTTCTTTTTGTAATACTTGATACCTGTGTGTCATATCCCATGTTACTTATACAAAGTGTGGAATTTTGAAAGCACAATTTATAAGAAGACTTTCGAATACGGTTCAATTTTAATAGCGTTAATCAACTAACTGTAATTTGTATATAATATTCATAAATAAATTAGAACTTCAATTTATGTATATAATAAAAACACAATACCGATGTCGATAGGTATGCAGTGTTTGAGAACAGAAAGAAAGTTAAGCGAACATAAAATAATCGACTTGAATTAACATTTTTGGTTTTTTTAAATTCTTACCTCGTCATCTCTAACATTTTTCCCAGTCATGCTAAAGAATATATCATGAAAATTCGAATATAAATATTGAAAACCCACAACAGCTGCTGGGGTTTCTGATTTATAATCTCTATAGAATATGGCATAACTGGCTGTTACTACTCCATCGCCATCCTCATTTTTCATAAGTGGAGATTTGATAGAATCATCAAGTACTGGTAGTTTTGTTGCAATTACCAAAGACTCTTTGTCGATCATGTGTTGTAAAACCGCAGCTTTATACCAGGTTTCTTCTATAGCATTGTAATAATAGTCACCAAAAACTCTTAAAGCACAATATTATAATGTTATTTAATTATATATATATATGCACGTTTAAGTTATTTTATAATTATTTTGACTTACTTCCCAGAGTAAATTTTATGTGGTGCACCCATATCGTCTACATATTCATTTTTATCATCATCAAAAATATAATGCCAGCGCGTTAAGCCACTAGACGTGGCTATAAACCTGACACTAGCATTGTACTTTTCAGCTAAAGTTCGCTCTTCATCACTTGACTCCCAAGTCCTAAAGTATGGAGCAGAAAGCTTCGCATCAAACACCAACTGCTTGACTAAATCCTCTGTGCAATAATAATCGTCCTTACTCAATGGCGTCGCGCCACAGTGAGCTAAAAATATTTTAATAAATATTAATTATTATTAATTCATTAAATTATTATTAATTCATTAAATTTTTATTAATTCATTAAATTATTATTAATTATTAATATACATGAAAACGGCAAAATTTATTGTTTGTTATTATAGGCAACAAAAATCTGCAAAAGCATCTGTAAAAATTTAAATTATCCAATTATCCATTTCACCTGGCCATCAGTCAGGTGACAGTTGGACAGACAGGTATAGGTGTAATATAGTCCCGTTTTACCCTTATTTCCCAAATGAATCCTAATAATGGAAAAATAATACTATAATATTAAATTGTTATATTTCTTATTTACTTTCTACATTAAATGGTACATTTTCCGTTTCTTGTCCATATTGAGCTTTACTGATATTGAGTTCGTTTCTTGATATATTAGCTAAGAATTTAAAAATTTCGATTTCTGCGTTATCCGACTCGTGACCTTCCAAGTAATGATATTTACAATATACCCTGAAAATAATAAAAAAATCTATTAGAAATATAGAATTATAAATTAATTAAAAAACATATTATGTATGCAATACGTTCTATTGTTTAATACAATGAGTTAATATATTATAAATCTTACCAATCAGGGTGAACTCTATATGTAAAATCGAAAAAACTAGTAACGTTGATGCCTAGAAGATCTTGTCCTTGTTTAGCTTCTAATGGATTGTCTTTCAATAAAAGTTCAGTATCTCCATATCCATCGGGTAATGATATACCCATTGAAAAAGGTGTGCCCACCAATTTGTTAAAGAAATAGTCATGTTGCACGCGAGAAATCCTCCTAGTAATGAAAAGAATAATGTAGAGTAATGATAAGAAAATATATTAGACAATTCAATTATACCTATTTAACTATTTTTTATTATTATAATGTGCTAATTTACGTATCCATATATAGTTTTCAAATATAGTTTAGCTTAATTTGAATAATTTTAAAAGCGATCAAAGCAGTTGTTAAGTATAAAAAGTAGTAATGTCTCCTGTTTAATAGCTAAAGGCAAAGCTTCAAATTGACTAACACGTAGAGTAGTATACCTACTGCGATGTCATGTTAAATACAACTAATAAACCATTCTTGTCAAACAATTTTCCGTGCAACTACACATTTCATTTTGCCTACCTCATATTATCATAGTGGAATAGTACTTTCACTTTTTTCATACTACCCTCCAAGCCGTTAACTAAACTCTCTCTAAGAATCTTTATTTGTTCTCCTAGTTCACGTGGTCCTTTACCATCATCCACTTGTTCTACCTCAACAAAATCTACGCTGTTGTAATTTTCTTGTAATTTATTATTAATCTGAGGATAAAATGACCATAACATAGGTTCATATCATAGATAAATTATAAGTACATTTAGAATAAATAGTTAATACAATACTTACAGTCGTAATGAGTAGGGGATGTAACAATAAATAACCATTATTGCTCACTATAAATGAATATCCATTAACACCAAGCTGTAACAGAAATGTTTAAGGGCTTTTTTTATAATATAATATTTATGATCACTTGTTATAATAATAACTCACAGTCTATTTTTTCGACTTAGTGACTTTTAATATTACTAAACATATTTGTACCAGCAGTCATAACCAAGTGTTCCTAAATTAATTATTTTAAAGAAAGCAATCAAAGTTTACATTTATTTTAAATATTTAACTTAATTATATTACTAACTTGATGAGGCTGAGCTAGTTTCGCTATACTATCGATAGGCACATCGGTACCAGCCACCCCTAGTAGTAGGGCGTCGTTGTGTTCTTCGTTGTGTTTATAATCGAAGGCTGGAATTGCCACTGACGTCACCAGCTTATCTTCATCGGGCTATAAAGTATTTGCATATTTAATTAAATTTTATAACTACTTTTATTAAAAAATAATCATAATGTAAGTTTATTTCATTCAATTTTTGACACCCTCATGCAATTAACATAAGCCTGGCTAGTGCGGCTGCATAAACTATAAAAACGACTCGTAAGTTCGTTATAAAAATAGAGAGAAGAAGTCATGTCATTTGTCTTTCTTTGTTTGAATTTAAATTAAAAGAAGAGGTCGCGTTGAGAGCCTCTCAGCCCTTTTCGTCTAAGATATATGTCGTATTCATTTGCAAGATTTGTTCTTAAACTCTTTTTTTAGTATTGTGTAATGTTTTAGTAGTAGATAGAAGTTATAGTGTATTACTTATTTAGAAAACGTATAAAAACGTTAATGTAGCGGGACTCGAACCCGCGCCTCCTGGAAACCGACCTTGTCGGTTCAAATTTTAATAAGTTTTCTAAATAACTATTTTTCTTTTTTAAGTGTGGAATAACACTTTAGAAATGTTTAAAAATTGTAGTGTATTGTAACTTAAATAACATTAAATATCTTACCTTAGTCACATCGCTACTAACGCCCCATTCAGCTGTTCTCTGTCAAAAAACATTCTATTATTTACATCAAGCGACTAATGAAAATGGAATATAACACAATATAAAAGCTGTAATTTCAAACTTGGAATCCGAAACACAAATTACTAAGTAGATGTCTAAGCATTTCGTGACTACCAAAATGCTTATACGGTAAGTGTCCTGATTTGAAGCCATTTAGTGAATATCGCCAGATTTTTTCTCTCCCTGACGACTTTGGGTAATATAATATTTCGGCATTTCGAGGCCAGTGTGGCGCAGCGGCACGAGGTGTGACTGTAAAACCGACTGGTTATGGGTTCGATCCCCACTCGAGGAGATGAGATATTAACTTAAATTTGTATTTCCATTTCTTCGCTCTGGTGTCGAGGTTAAGCGCGGCGTTGAGTTCTGCCACTCAGCACGCAACGCCTCCAGAATTCGGCAGAAAGTGGGGAATGGAGTGTCTTAACACTAGGTTCCGTCTGCCTACCCTGCTGTGTGCGGGATACAGCGTGAAGCTGATTTAATTTATTTTTTTTAATATTTCGGCAACTTGATTATTATTAGGTAATCATAGTTTATTCTTTATACAAATGTATATTTCATATTATAACATAATCATAATAAACAAACTTTCCGTCAGTTTTAAACTATAAACATGGTATATGTATATCGATTTAGCTAACAAAGTTGAAATTAGTTTGTTTGAACAACCTTTGCCAACGTTAAACTTGCTTGACCTTTCTCTTATTTACTTTCGTTGCTTATTCAGAACTTTTATATGACCATATGTATTTTATATGAGTTGATTCTTCTTGAAAGAGAAAAAATAATTATCAAAAGACGAATGGTTGTAAAGTATGCATACATTTTTAAATGTTCATTTATAGTTCTTAAAAGATTTTTTAGCTAACATTACTTTTATATTATAGTTATTTATTATACTAATATAATATGAAAAAATGTATCTTGACGATATATTTTTTCAAGTTATGTAAATAAAATAAGCTAATAAAATGTTTAAAATTATCTAATGAGCTTACCGTATAATCGATGTTAGCGTGAGTCCAAGTGGGTGGCGGTTCTTCACCGGCTAGAATCATTGGGCGAGCAATTACATTGATATACTTCAGTACTTGTTGTTGTACTTCTTCCACAGAATGAATATGCACGAAATAACCTAATTTATAAACAAAATACAATAATAGCCACGAAATCTTATTTTATGAAAGAATAAATTACTATATTTGAAAGAATTAATTACTTCTTGGAGTAAGCAAGATTATATGGGATAGATTTAAAAGAAACCGGTCAAGAGCGGGTCGGACTTGCCCATTGAAGGTCCCGAACCAATTTCAGGATGGTAGGTTAACGGGAAGTAAAAGTTATAAAAGTTAAAAAAAACACTTATTTTGTATAAAAAGAACTACAATGTATTTAATAGCTTTGTGTGTAATAAAAGTATAAATTATCATTTTTTGGATTTTTTCCTTTATTTGCACTGTAAGTTCTCATTTTTTTGCCAACGTTCATAACTTTAAGTCTACGTTGTTAACAAGCTTTAGGTTTACCGGTGGTAATTAACAAACTTAAACTTCACTGGTGCACTCGTTTAGTATGAAATGACAAATATAAATTTGTAATTATTTTTTTCTAGGACTTACTTATAAATTTTCAATATTTGTTTTTTTTCTTTTAAGACACGGAACCCTAAATATGCAGCTTCACACTTTATCCCGCATAGCAGGGTAGGCAGAGGGATAATAGTGTTTACTCTACATTTTTTTCTACCATTCTTGAAATAATATTAGTAGGTGAAGTATAGGTACAAGTTTCATAAAAAAATGTCTATTTTTTATATATATTTTATATACCTCTGTTCAAACATGCCATCCACTGAATTTCTTTTACGTTAGTGACTTCTTTCCCAATTAAGTAAGTAAACACTCTTACTGGTATATACGTGTTATTCCCTACAGTCTCTCTATTGTATTCTTCAAATACTTCTGTAAGGTTACCGGGTACATAGTCGGTGATGACCATTACCAACTGATTACATCCTTGAGTACTGCTTACATCACAGTGTTTTCTTTTCTAAAACATGTTTCACAAATATAATGTATAATGCGATTACTGCATCGTTGCATGTATTTATGCGCTTATAATACTAATTACTTTATAATCAGACTCATAATAAATCTATAGTAATGATTTCTCTTTATAAACTGATATAAATTCACAATTTAAAAAAAAATAATCAAAATCTAATGGACCTACAGGTTGTGCAAATAACTATAATAATGTTTAACTGAATAATATAAACAGGTACCTCTTTCAAAGTCGTAAATGCTGTAATATAAGCTGTCGTTAAATTAGCGTTGCCTTCCAATGGGACAGCAGGTTTTTTACCGTCATCTGTTGGCTCAAGAGCAAACTTAATTGTATTTATATTTTCTGGTGTCGCTTGAACTAGGCCTTTAAAACATTTTACAACTTCCAAAGTTTTCGCGCTAAATGTAAAAACATTTACGTAATCGTTGTTTGATAGCGTTGCTAACAAGGATCCCAAAGTTCTTCTAGCTACGTAATTCTTGAAACCAGTCATAGATCCGGAGACGTCGAAAAGGATAATGACGTCTTTAGAACACGTTGCTGCTTCTATATACCAAGATTTGACTCTACAATCATAAGTGTCGACTGTTTTTTTGTTCCATGGCATGCCTGGATAAAATCGAAGAATGCCATGTGCACTTCCGAAATATTGCCACGCTAGTGACGGATCAGAATTATAATTGTTAAAGAAGGTGTCGGTCAACTCTTTTGACCATAATATCGCTCCTAGTGGGTCGTCCTCTGGAATATTAATTTATTTATAGAAATCTTTTATAATAAAAAAAAATAAAGACAAAAGAATTGTCCAATGTACCTTTATAATAAATATTAGTCGGCACGTGAACACAACTCTTGTTCGTATTAACATTTATATCATAGAAATGAGAATCTTTTTCAAGTGTAATGTCCTCATAATTTGAATTATTTAGGGCAAATTTTGGTGCGACGTCCTCGTCTACATAATTCAAAGTTCCATCTTCGTGATAAAATTTTGAGTACTTAGCAGAACAATAGGTAAAATTATAATCTTTATCTTTTACTATAGAATAATTAAAAGTAGCTGCAAGTTGCTCCGCTGTCCGATGAATACACTGTAAATGCAATTTATTTAAATGAAACTATATAGAAATATCTTTTTATATAAATATGGACAGAAACATCTTAAATCAATCTAAATAATGTGAAATTCTCCTTTAATTTTGAAAAATGTTTCATGTTTAAAATTAAATATTACCTTAACAGCATTAATTTTTCTTGTGAGCATCGTACTAACGGAATCTAATGATGACTCTAATATTTGTTTTCCATCTTTACGTTTAACACTTGCATTCATATCTTTATATTTCTGTGAAAACAAAATATACCAAAATAAAAATATTACCCTTTAAAATTTGTATTTTTTTAAAAAGCTGTTTAAATAAGGTTTTTATGCTGTATAAGTTACGTACAGCCTTGGAGGCTTTATTATATTTGATCAATACAAGCTGTAGTGTATCTATAGCCTAAATTAAATTGGAAATGCGATTACTTACTATCCTGATTTGGTCGGATTTTGTCAAGGACTCGCTTAGTCGCCATAATTCTTCGCCTAATGTCCTCGCCCATTCCTTAACTCTAAAAAGTATAAATTACTTTGAAAAGGTATAGAATATATATGATCTAATGATTATAATAAAAACTATCACAATTCGTTTAATGTATAATACCTATATAATATTTTTTATATAAAATTTTTCTTATGATATTTTAAAATTATTTAAAAATTAGTATAGCTTTAGTATTAATTCTTTGTTATAAAATCAATAACTATGAATAAAATTTAAATAATAAAAAAATAAGTAAATTATAAAATACTAATAATAATATTATATAATTTATTGTTTTCCTCAGAAAAATTGTTATTATACAAGTTCCTTTAGAATGCCAAGTTCAAGTTTATTTCTGTATTTACGAGATCTGGTCTTCCTAACACCATCGTGTTTTCAATGTTGACCTTGAGCTGATGTGAACCGTAATTACAAAAAAAATAACGAGTAATATATTTAACATTTTTAAGCATTAAATGTATACGTATTTACATGATTTGTTTATATTATAATCAGAAGTATATTCGTCTTGTTGCTTTCAAGGATTTGTTGAAAATAAAAATTCTCAGGTACAATTACAGTAACATTTAAAGATTCATACGCGTCAGGTGGTGATTTGCTTGGTGCAGCAGGTGTAAAATATGGCAACAGTAGAAAAGCCAGTAGAAGGCCGACGTATTTGTAGCCGTACATCTTTGGAAGCTGACTCAGTCTTTCACACACTTAATTCCTGTATTACAATTAAACGGCGGAGACATAAAATGATTATATTACTGAATAAGGCACATCGTTACAGTACTTTGTTCTTCATCTAATCTATTCTAGTCACATAAACATATATTTATCTATTTAAATATAACAATTAATAAAATGTACTATCTTTAAATCACAAAAGTCTTACAGAAATAGAACGATCACTACTATCAAAATCGTGACAATAAGCTTTCACCGGTGCGATAACAAGCAAGGCCGCTACGATAGGAAAACGGTAGAAATATTTACTATTTAACACTTCGGAGTTATAAATAAATTACTATAATATTTATATAACGTCAGATATATAATTTAACATGAAAAATGTGCGGGTGCATTAAAAAGGGGTGTACACTATAAATCACAACACGATAATTTAGTTTTGGACGCGAGTATTATCTAAGTAGTACGTGGTGCAGAGCAGAGCTCTGCCGCGAGCGACCGGCGACGTTTGTCGCGGCGGACGCACGTGCTGCGTCTATTCTGGGCGGGCGGGCGGCGCTCGCCATCGAGCGGGCGCGAAGTAGGTCGCTCCCTGTCTACACTCCGCGCTCTACGGCTCTGGCAGCAATACCACAGACTATCCAAATCAGTTGCACTAATCGTAAAATATTTACGTTTATATAGATAAACGTCATGAATGTCGCTTAAGTAATACAATTACTTTTTTTTAAACACATGCGAGTGTATGATGTTAGATATTATTGATTCATGTTTTACGTATATAAATTAAGAATTAATAATTCTTGTTTTAGTTCTTGAGGCAAAAATTATTGGATGAAGTAAAATTTATTTTAATAAAAATTAAACAATAAAGAACGTGTAATGGCTAAATATAGAATGTGAGATGTATCCATATATACATACATTTATGTGTAAATATAACATGAAATATAAAATTTAAATAATTATAAGCTTGTATTCCTCGGAAAAAAACTTGTCCATGTAATCTATATCCACCAATTTGTCTTGATATAATAAATAAATCATATTACATGATTTTAACTGAATTAGATAGGTACTAATAAATTACATAAAATATAGAATACATAATTTAGTTAAGCTACATTTGTACTATAAAACTGAAAAGTTATAATTGTATAATAATAGTAATGCAGAAGAGAAACTATGTAGTTGAAACTTTGAATTGAAAGTTGAAGATATATTTTGTGTGAATTATATTTATTGATTATTAGCTAATTTTAATTTTTCTCCTTTTTTTACTGGAAAATACAAAATCTTATGGTGAATGACTTTTATAATTTTTTATAATTATTTATAATAATATATCATTAAATGTTTCAAATTATTTTCGTAACTTTATGTTATAACTACATTAAAACTTTATACATTTTATGAAAATAAAATAATATTTAAATAAATACTTTATATTTCTATATGCAACGAATTTCTTAAAAAAAAAATAGAAAATACGCTTGAACTGGAACGAGCTCGGATGCTCTTTAATTTACCACTCTTATTAACCCTGAGTGGCACTTTAAGGTTCAGTCAGTGGATCACCCTGAGACGACTATAATGAATACGAGAAAGCTACAAAATATATAATGGCGCCCTCTTGACGAAGATGAGACACGGTCTGAAAGCACAAGATTTTTGTGGAAATTTTGCACTGGAAAATGTCAATATTAAATGTATGTATAGATGGTTTTCTTATATACTTAATAATTAGTGGTGGTTATATACTTAATAATATTAAAGATTACTAAATCTTTTTCCGATATTTTATACTTTTATAAATTTGTCTTATAAATAGGGATTTGTCTTATAAAAGTAGTAGGTACTTTTCTTATAAGATATGACAAAATTAATTTACCCTTTTTTACTTTATTGAGTAATAAATCAACAAAAATATTTCCTATGAAGATAAAAGAAAATCTTTAATCTACGAAACCAAGCGAATAAAGTATTATTTGTTTCTAAAACAGAATAAACAAACAATTGTAGGTTACAGATTCCTAAAGAAAGTCGAAGTAACAAGCGGACAGATCTTGCTCTGAATATAAATGAATATCGAAACAAGGTTCAGTATTTTTTTCGACTTTCAGGAACTTAATCGTATCGTTACCAGTTGAATATTAATAGAAAAAACTATTTTTCCACACAATTCAATATTTGTTTTTCTTATACAAAGTGTTTTTGTCAGCATCATTTCAAATGAAACCACAGTTTTAACTACTCTATAAAAGCCTAATATACAATTTTTTTTTCCAAAAATGAAAAAGTAATTCTTTCAAACAAACTAAATAATAAAATTATCGTTGTAAAATAAAACGCCATTTCTCAAGAACTACGCACGCAGACATAAATCTATAAAAGGGAAACCGCCGCATACGCCTCATTCCGAAATCGAGTCGTAGGTATTGGCGGCAAAGTTCAAAGTTGTTTAACCTTTAGTAGTATTTTTGTTTTTTTGTAGTACGTGTTTACGTTATTGGTATCTATGAAATACAGGTGTGGATAAACAACGTGAAATGAAAAAAAATCCCACGTCTAAGCTTTTGAGGTATCTTGATTAATTTCTTTAGGTATGGCCTTAAAATATTTTACCCTATATGCTGTTCCCGTAAAAGGAGCGCTGACTCTTCCACCCTGTATATGTATATATTTTAAATAGTTTCTTTATAACTTTAGTATATAAGCATTTATATTGTTACAAAACAAAAGTGGTTAACGTTTTTTTAAAAACAAAGATAAGAACACACATGGACTATATGTTTTTAAATTATTCGGAAGGAGATTCTAATAAGTAATTCCAATAACGATACTTCATCTAAAACGAAGTTTCTTTCCAATAAGAATTCACAAATTTAAATATAGTATTTTTCACCGACAACTGTATTTTACTCGAGATTGCTAACAATACATTTTCATAAAAATATTAAATATAAATAAATATTTAGGGTAATGAAAAATTGTAAAAGAATTATATTAATCAATTATTGATATTATAAACCTGGTCCTTCTATAGCAGTCCATCTCTATATATAATAAGACAGTAAAAATATTTTGTCTGTACATTTAGTAATTTTGACTGAAATGGATAGAGGGACATTTAAAAAGAATAATAGAAAGCAAAAATATTTTTTTTTTAATTTCTTGTCTGTCTGTCTTTCTGTCTGTTGATATCTATGTCCACATTTTTCTCTGAAAGTACTGAACCGATTTACTTAAAAGTTCCATCAATTGCTTTGTTTTAACTCAACTCAACTACTAAAGTTTGGTTCATCAATCGGTTCATTAAAAAAAAGTTATCGTCATTTGAATGAACTCAAGGCATTAGTTTGCCTGCGAACGATATATAGCAATCGCGCTGGTGAGATTCCTGGCTAAAGAATGACATTCGAAACGTCTTGGTCATATGACTGTTGATAAAAATCTATATTTTTGAAGCACTATTATACAATATTTTATACAATAAAGTAAACAAAATCGAACTGTTTGTTAGTGGAGATTACCTTCAAAAAAACTACTTGCCTGCCTAACCTGCCTAAAAACATCCTTTCTACGTGTACTCTGTAATAACTACATATTTATGAATTGTACATTTAGCTAATAATATGTGTAACTAACTTAAAAACTGTATAGGAGTTAATATGCAAACATTATACTTATTTTACAAAGAATATTATGAATCCTTACCCAAATCAATAATTTAACATTTAAGGCTGTTTCTGATGCAGTACATTAAATTATTAAGTGACATCAGCACATTTAACAGAGCTTTAAAAAACATAACACAGCCAAAAATATTAATATTTTATGAATATCAAATATCAACATTGGTCGTATTTTTTAGTTCGAAACAATCAAAATTCTTATAGAAATTACGATAATGTCGTAAAAAATCATATTAGAATATTACAGATTAAAGTAATAAAAAAATCATATTAGAAGTCATCATAGTTGTCAATAAATTCTGCTTATTAAATCAATAATCAGATATTTTAAGCGGGCGAAGCCGTGGGCGGGCCACTAGTCTTAACAATAGGAAGAAATAACAAATGCTGCCTTGAAAAAATTTTTCGAGTAGTTTCTTTTAATTGAAATTTCTACTTTACAAATTAAAGAAAATCTGACGAAGGACCATAAGAATAGCCAAAACTCAAGACAATGGCACATTTGCAAAAGTTGTTCATAATGGTAAGCAATTTTCGTTTACACATAAAATATTGAAAATTGTGTTGGCTGCAAGAACGATTTACACTTGGGGAATGATTAAATTTAAATTGTTCATTTTTTCCTGTTTCAGTAAAAAAATACACGGCGTTAAGAGCGAAGATTCTTGTTACAATATTTAATCGATCTATAAGTATAGTATACTCGTATTAAGTAGCATCTTTTACTATTTTCTTCGTAATATAATATATATATATATATATATATATATATATATATATATATATATATATATATATATATATATATATATATATATATATATATGTATATAATAATATTTTTTAATGCCATTGTCAATTTTTAAAAAATGGAACATCAGGTTATATCTACTTCTATAAATGATTTTATAGCTCTTGTAATGTTTAAAATGTTAAGGATAATAACGTTATTATTTAAAACCTATAGAGCACACGGGCACACAAGAAAAAAAATAGAAGGGGCGACCGAGGGGTTTTAAAACAGAAGCGATTTGAAACAACACTGATTTGTTGGAAATAAAAACCGTTATCAAATGGGCAATGTCGCATAGCAACTGCCAACTACTACCCGCAGGCCCTCTAGATACACCATCGTGCCTATGGCTGCCTTTGCATTTTAAACTCCATGCCTCAAAAAACGTGAGAAGTAATTATTACATGATTTTTCAATTTATGTATACAATGTGTCTATATTATAACTTAACTTAACTTAACTTAACTTAACTTAACTTAACTTAACTTAACTTAACTTAACTTAACTTAACTTAACTTAACTTAACTTAACTTAACTTAACTTAACTTAACTTAACTTAACTTAACTTAACTTAACTTAACTTAACTTAACTTAACTTAACTTAGCTTCACGCTTTATCCCTTGTGGGGTAGTCAGAGAGAACGGAACGCCAAACGCTACGGTAACGGTCTATATTATGATACGTGTTATATATGTTTTAAAAACTAACGTCTTAATACACAGTGGGTTTTTACAAGTTTTGCTACTTGATTCTTATTTAAACCGAACATGATACTTTTTTTTTCTACTGAGGAAATGTGAAACAGACAGCTCACTTCGTTTACGTGTTATATATTTTTTTATTTTCACAAATTTCTTTTAACGGATTTTTAAATTACTATTTAAAACAATTTGTTGAATAATTAATTGTCAAGTTCAGTCAAGTTTATTAATTCTGGCATTATCTACTTGATACTCTTTCCAGAAAACCCTGATTAGAACTCTGATGATCACCAAATAATATCTGGCATTATTAGATATTTAAAATGTGTGATTTAATTGATGTTTCTTCTTTTTGTTTACCTTAATCTTATCTTAAAACGCAGATTTTTCTCGTTTTGATAAAATAGGATTCATTTTTGTTTATTAGGATGTGTTTTTGTCTGTTTGTCAACACCATTTATCTCAATATCACGTGGAGGTATCAAATTGAAATTAATATCTTTGAGGAGAGATCCTTGAGAAAAGAAAAAAAATCCTTCCAAGTAAACTCAATCTAAGGATTTTAGGGTTTATGTATGTATCGTTTTGCTCCAATTGGTAGGTATCAGCTTCACGCTGTATCTCGCACACAACAGGGTAGGCAGAGAGATTCTAGTGTTAAGACACTCCGTTCCACACTTTCCGCCGAATTTTGCAGGCATGCTTTTGCCTTTGCGGGCGCTCTTTGCCTCGACACCAGAGCGAAGAAATAGAAATATAAATTTAGATAAATATTTCTTTTCCTATTTATGAGGCCAGTGGTGGCGCAGTGGCACAAGGTGTGACTGTAAAACCGACTGGTTGTGGGTTCGATCCCCACTCGAGGAGATGAAATATTTACTTAAATTTATATTTCCATTTCTTCGCTCTGGTGTCGAGGTTAAGCGCGGCGTTGAGTTCTGCCACTCAGCACACAATGCCTCCAGAAATCGGCAGAAAGTGGGGAACGGAGTGTCTTAACACTAGGTTCCCTCTGCCTACCCTGCTGTGTGCGGGATACAGCGTGAAGCTGATTTAATTTTTAATTTTAATTTCTTTTCCTCGAATGGGAATCGAACCCACAACCGTCACGTTTACAGTCACACTCTTGTGCCCCTGGGCCACGACGACAGCCTCCTTGGTAGGTATCCTTGTCTAACAACGCTAGCTATTTTAAAGTAATAATCAATCAAAATTTTAAATAACTTAAAATATTTTCTACTTACTAATAAAATAAAATATTTACATTATAAAATAGTGGCCGGTCGTGGCCCAGCGGCACGAGGTGTGACTGCAAAACCGACTGGTTGTGGGTTCGATCCCCACTCGAGGAGATGAAATATTTACTTAAATTTATATTTCCATTTCTTCGCTCTGGTGTCGAGGTTGAGCGCGGCGTTGAGTTCTGCCACTCAACACGCAATGCCTCCAGAATCCGGCAGAAAGTGGGGAACGGAGTGTCTTAACACTAGGTTCCCTCTGCCTACCCTGCTGTGTGCGGGATACAGCGTGAAGCTAAAAAAAAAAAAAAAAAAAAAAAAAAATAGTGGAATGTTGTCTGTAATGTAAAAGTAAATGGGAAGATGATGGTTCGTTGTGGGAGGTGGCGCCGCAACGGCGGGTCACCCTATTTGCGTCTCGGAATTTTCTCTATTTGATTATTAAGCCGTCTTTATAAATCTGTATTTAATAAAAGAATTTTCCACGATAAGTTATCACAATTATATATATAACTGTAAATATATAAAAATGAGGAAATATACTATTTGTTCACTATTAGGTCTGGTAAACAGATAACTTTTCACGTTCACGTTAATTTTACGCTTGCAACGCGTAAGGTAACGTGTGTACATCATGTAGCGTAAAATAATATCACCTTTTTGTCTTACAGGCCCGACACATCTCTAATTAAATTCTTCGGTTTAATTTAATTTAATCTGTATCCCGTATACCGTTCCAGTTCCAACCTAGGGTAGGCAGACGAAACCTAGTGTAAATATTAATATTATAAAAAAATATAATATAATCTTTCAAAATTTCCTTAATATGATTGGTTCTACAGATATGAGGTCAACTTACATTGGAAAATCATGAAATCTCGGTGTTTTTTATCATCTACAATCTGTTTTTTTTCTATCATTATACAAATAATAACAACAAAACATCGAAAACTAAAGATTTAGCTAATAGAATAAAACATTTGTTTAAATTACTCATTAAGCAAGTAGCAATTTTGCCGAACAACATATTTAGTTCGGTTAAGCCGTTTCTTAGATTAACGTGAACAAACGCTCATACAAACACAACACACAAATTATAAAAATCATTGTTTTGGATTTTACTACACTAACAAATGCCCCTAGTAATATTTTTCTGATATATTTTGCATGTATAGACACTGATCAGTTACGATTTTGCTATAAGTATATGTAATCAGCCTATCGCCATCCACTGCTGGACGTAAAACGTAAAATATTATATTTCATAAATATTAAAGTATTAAAAACATATAAGTATTAATTTAATCATAATTATCTTATTACGAGTTCCATTTTTTATATATTTTTACACAGCACATAAATTATTGTAAACACAAAGCTAACCCCCTAATCAAAGCTTTCTTTACATACAATATCAATATAATAAATTATATGAAAGCCATACTATACTTATTTTTCAATCTCGTATAGCTCAGTATTAGTTTTACATCCAATTATAGAAATCATTTCAAAGATTGATTTGCTTTTCCTATTTGCAAGAGAGCAGCTTAACCGTGTCAAGATCGTATACTCCGACCTCCGATCAATAAGGGATGTTTGTCGTTAGAAATCTCGTTAAGAATATTAAATATTTATGAGAGCACTTATTATTTTATGGATATTTACCTTCTTTTAACATTGGAATATTTCAGATATTTATACCTGTAACTCCAAAGTCCGTGTAATTTTAGAACATTTGTTGTATGAACACAATCTAATTTCTACATGACCCTCATAATAAATTAATAATATAAATGTTTAAAATTATGGGACAGTCCGATTTTACTTGACTTATTTCTTGTGAAAAACCTATATAAAGATATCCTTTAGTAATTGTATAATTTTTTTCAATTACTATTGATGGCCCCCGGCCTCGGGCCTCTCCCGGGTCCAATGTCGATAATACTTAATTAAACAATTATAAGATCACACAGAATTATTCTAATATATTATCGTGATAATATTTTTGAATAATATTTTATTAATATTACAAATATAAATTAAGTTTGGATAGAAGACTATGTTGGGCCGTCAGGCTTTTGTCAGGAATGACCTTTTTTAGCTAGTTGAAATTAAATAAAATCTGCGTCACGCTGTATCCCGCACACTGCAGGGTACGCAGAGGGAACCTATTGTTAAGATATTCCGTTTTCCACTTTCTGCCGTTGCAGTTCTGGAGGCATTGCGTGTTGAGTGGCAGAATTCAACGCCGCGCTTTTTAGTTTAATTTAACTATGGAATGTTTTAATTTGAAGTTAAATCAGGAAAAAATTAGATTTACTAATCTGGTAAATTGAAAATTTTCCTGATTTAATTTCAATTTCGAACATTCTATAGTTATTTTTCTAGGCTCTGACTGAAAAAACACCCATTCATTAACTATTTCGACCCAAACACTTATTTAATTTCACGGGCGCCAACACCCCAAATTGTTGTTCCATGTTCCTTTCTCCATGTTTTTTATTTGTTTCTGAGATAACAGGGGATATCTTTTATATTTCATTTAATTATTTCAAATTAAAAATACTTATTTTTTTGAAAATAATAATTTCATTATTGATAGTTGGTTTGATTTAATTAAAAAGTAGTTTCTGAGATTAACTCATTTCGTAATATTAAAATAGCTCATAGGTAATTAGATGTTACAAATAATTAAGTACGCGCCTCGACCCGTGCCCCGCACGCCTCCCGCGGCTACTGACACCCGCGAGTTGAGGACGCAGATGGCGTATTTTATAACTGTGATATTTTCTAAAATATTTATTTTAAAAGATTTTATTTAGTTTCACCTGCCCCATATTTGTTTGTTTGTAATCAAATCTTGCAAGCTAAATCTCACCTCTTTCACGTTGTCCGATTAAGCTGAAATTTGGCATGTACCTTTATTACCCGTGGCAATGCAATCATATAAATTTAGTTTTGTGCTAATCGCAAAATGGCGCCGTATACATTTCAAAACAATCAACCCAATATGGGTATCATATGAAAGTGCTAGTACGAAATGGCTGTTTGCGTACATATTTTTGTTCAACCAAGCCAATATGGGCATCAAATGAAAGGGAAACTGATTTTATTTTATTTTATACTTTGGTGCTAGTAACCAGGCTCTGATGATGCAGCTCGAAGATGGCCATAGGAATTCAGTAATTAAGAGACACAACCCCATCGAATTTGAGCTCAAATGATTTGTCTTAATGAGTATTTTGGTGCTAAATGGTCACCAGGGTTTTATGAAATGTGTGCATGGCTGATGGGATGATCAGTCGCTACTGCTGGTCGCGCCAGGGTACCGGTCGACACCCGTGGCGTATTAGGCTTAGCCAAGGACAGGGGGCACTGCTAGGATGGACCGTTTTCCCCCCATACTCGATCAGATATGGAGAAAAATTTAAGCTTTAAGAAAAAAGACGATGAGGGGTTTGTTGTGCCCGTAGCGGGCGGGAGTGCAAACTTAGGGTCGCCTCTGTTATCAGCGGAAAGCCTAGGTCGTGTTCCACGTCTTCACGAGGTCGTCTCCGGGCGGCCTCTGAATCCGAGGCGGAAAGCTGTATCTCGATGGATTCACAGAACACAGCGATGCAAACGGAGAGATGCAAATATCGGAAGAGAATGACGAGCAAAAACAAAAACTTCGGCTCTTCCGATGTCGAGGAGAAGGAGAAGCCAAAGAAGTTGACCACCGCCAAAAGAAGGGAGCTTCGGCTTCAAGCGGAGGAGGAGGTATTAAGTTGGATGAGAGATGGAGATGGTCCAACTGGGAGCAAACTCCAGGCTCTCAGACTTGGAGGGACTTAAGGTGGATGGCCCCCTGGTGCAAGATCTGCAACTCCAGGTCACGGATAGCTTGGTCATAATAAACAAAGTCGCCTGCAGATCCGGTAACCTTAAGGGCACTTTTACAAAAGCTGCTTGTCACATGAGTTGTCGGAGCTGCGCAAAGAGATATCGGCGGTGAGGGCCGAACTCGAGCAATCCCGGGTCGTGCAACAGACTCCTCAGCTAAAGGGAAAGGAGAACGAAGTGACGCCGTCAGTAATGGTGCAGGTGGGCACATTACTGAACACGCGACTGGCAGCGCTGGAGGACAGTCTCCTTCCGGCAAAACCAGTTCGTCCTCCTTTGGCGGCGGACAAAAGGCGCCAGGCGGCTGTCCCAAGGGTTGACCCAGAGCCTTCCGTGGCGAGCCTAGTAACGCTTTCCAACCCATGCCCGTCTCGAAAGCAGGGCACCAAGAATGTGAAAGGAAAGAAAGCCCTGCAAGCCGCACCAGCGGAGCCTCGACCGCTGCATCCTGCTCCTGCCGACGTAACCGAAGGCTGGAGCGTGGTGGTACGCAAGGGGAAGAAGAAGGCAGCAGCCCAGGCTAAGCAGCCAACGCAGAAGGCGAAGGCGAAGCCAAAGGCTGCTAAACACCGATTCGGCGTCCTCCTCGATCAGCGGCGGTGACGATGACTATGCAGCCAGCCGCAGCAAGCAAGGAGCTCACATACCGAGATGTAATGACCCAAATAAAAGAGGCAGTTAAGCTGGAGGACCTGGGCATCACAGACTTGGGTCGCCGGTAGCGGCGAAAAGGCGGATACGCTTGCGCAGCGGCTGCGAGGTGTCCTTGATGCCAGCGAGGTCTTGGTCGCAAGACCGGTGCAGTGTGCCGAGTTACGGGTGAGTGGCCTGGATGACTCGGCCACTTCGGAGGAGGTGGCGCAGGCCATTAGCAAAGTTGGCGGCTGTGATGTCGGGTCGATCAAGGTGGGAGCGATCCGGCAGGACAGCAGTGGACTGCGTGGGTAAGTATGGCAGCGAAAAAAGTGAGCAGTTCGGCGGCTTTTGGTCGGCTTCGTTTCGGCGCGAGTGCAACTGCTGCGACAACGGGCTCTACAATGTTTCCGCTGCCACGACCTCGGCCACGTGGCGGCAAAGTGCAGTAGTACACTGGACAGGAGCCTGCAGTGCTTCAGGTGCGGCCAAGACGGGCACAAACAACACCAGTGCTCGGCCGCACCTCACTGCCCGGTCTGCGAGGTGGCAGGTCAGCCTGCAGACCACTCGGTGGGAAGCACTGCATGCGCCAGAGCCGGATCCTCCAGCAAGAGGAGGAGCGGCCGAAAAAGAGGGAGGAGGCCGACTGAGGCGGGAGGAGGTGCAACACATGGAGATCAAATAATGGCTCTCCGTGTGTTGCAGGCGAACATAAACCACTGCGTCACCACCACTGCACCACCACTGCCTGGCGCAATGATCTGTTCAGGTGGCGGTTGTTGCGGAGCCTTACAGTGTTCCCGACAGAGATAACTGGGTCACCGACAACAACGGGGTGCTAGCATTGATCACCCAGGTCGCTGCGAGCTCTCCGCCTTTCTCACGAATAGAGAAAGGTGCGGGATGCGTCACGGCACTTATCGGCGACGTCGTTGTCGTTGGAGTCTACTTTTCCCCCAATCGAATTCTCGCGGAGTTCAAGGAGTTTCTCATTCGATTGGGGGAAATGGTAGAACGAGTTCGTCCGGCGGAGGTGTTGGTCGCGGGCGATCTCAACGCAAAGTCTAGCGTGTGGGGCTCCGCAACGACAGATGCACGTGGTGAGACATTGTCGGAATAGGTAATTGACACCGGTTTGTCTGTCCTCAACCAGGGTACGAAGAACACGTGTGTGCAAAGGCTGGGCGTGGACATTACGTCCGCGAGTCTGGCCCTAGCGCGTCGTGTTCGGGGTTGGCGAGTGCTGGGTGATGTGGAGACTCTCTTGGATCACCTCTACATCTTGTACGAGATCTCCACACATTCAGCGGTGCAACCAACCCCAGTTCGTCCTCGTGAGAGTACAGACCGCGGTGGCAATTGGGTCGTCTCGACAGGGAGTTGTTGGAGGAGGCCGCGATAGTGGAATCCTGGCTGCCCCAGAGCTTGGCGTCTGCAGAAGACGCCGCATCCTGGGCGCAGAGGGCGTTGACGCGTATCTGTGATGCGTCAATGGTGACCGAATGGTGCTCGGTAGGTTACGGGCTTGGACACCACCACTGACGCAGACACTCCAATCGGATGTCCTCCGAGGGGTTCTGTCGTCGCTATTCCCGCAGCGGGCCAACCTTACACCACCCAATATGGCTCGCTCTGCAGCGCGTGAAGAGGAGGAAGACAATGTCGCACCACCGGTGGAGGAGGAGGAGCTCGAGGAGGCTGTACGCCGATCTCGGCTCAAGAGCACTGCCCCGGACCTGGATGGCATCCCCGGCCGGGCGCTAACTCTGGCCCTGAACACCCTGGGGTCCAGAGTGCGAGGACTATTCTCTGCCTGTCTGACTCAAGCCATAATTCCACAGCGGTGGAAGACAGGCAGGTTAGTCCTCATCAAGAAGGGGGGTCGCCCGGCGGATTCAGCCTCCGCCTACAGGCCCATCGTGCTCTTGAGCGAGATCGGCAAGTCCTTCAAGCGTGTTGTAGCCAGGCGGCTGCAACACCATCTGGAGGGGATAGGTCCGGACCTCTCGGACCAACAGTATGGCATCCGCAGGGGGCGTTCGACGGTGGATGCCATACTGAAGGTGAAGTCCCACGCGCAGGATGCGGTGGCCCGGGGCGAAGGACTCTTGGCAGTGTCTTTGGACATCGCCAACGCCTTTAACTCTCTGCCCTGGCCCTGCATTAAGGAGGCACTTATTTACCACCTTGTGCCTCCATACCTGCGCCACGTCATCGGGGCTTACCTGTCCGAGAGGTCTGTGACCTTTCCCATTCCTGGAGGAGGATGGGAGGAGTTCGGCGTGTCGGCCGGTGTTCCACAAGGATCGGTGCTAGATCCGATCCTCTCGAACATCGGCTACGACTGGATGCTGTGAGGCGACACCCTGAGGGAGATTAAGGTCCTCTGTTACGCCGATGATACGCTGATCTTGGCGCAGCAGAGGACTTATCGGGAGGCGGCCGTCTTGGCTACGGCCGTTGTGGCCGAAGTCGTGGGCCACATCAGGTGGCTCGGTTTGGTAGTCGCCCTAAACAAGTCCGAGGCTTTATATTTTCATGCTCTTCGAAAGGGCCCACCATCTGGGGCCCACATTACCATCGGTGGCGTCAATAGCGCGCAGGATGCTCCCGCGCGCTACTCCGAGCAGGCCGTCGAGGGTGACCACACACCCTTGACTCCGCGACGTGCCTTGCAGGCTCCCGCCGCCGCGTTTCGCGGAAGACTATTGTCCCCGCTTCACGCGGCCAGTGGCGGTCGAGGAGGAGCACCGTGAGGTTTTAGTGGGTATTCGGATGGCCTACATCTGCCAGTCTGCGAGTCCCACATAACCGAGTTCGAGTCCCCACTCGGGCCGGTATCCGTAACAGGATTTCCTCGCGTTAAAAAAAAATCCTTCGTATAGCCATGACCTTTTAAAGTTTTAAAATTATACATATATTTTAGATTATACATATATAATCTAAAATATACGCGATTAATCCGGTTAAAATAGTTTCACTTAAAATGTGTAATAATCGTGAAAATCAAAGAACTTATTAGCCATGACCTTGCTTTACCAGATTTCCACCTGTTTTGGTCCAACTCTTTTGAAAGCATAAAGTTAACCTCAAAAGAACACTGTGAACACTACCTGCCAGATTTTTTTAATTAAAAATCTTAAAATTTCTACATGAATAGGATCATGGCACTACCCATAAGATGGCAACAAGTCATCGATGAAAATGGCACATACATATACCTAAACATGGCACATACATATTATACCTAAAAAAAATATTTTCCTCTGTATGAACAATACGAAAATGCTTTTGCCCCGAACTTATCCTTTATAAAAAAGATATGAAAACAAAAATCATGTATGCTTTACATAAAAAATATATATTTATAAACTTCGACTGATTGGTCGAAGTCGACCTCTCCTTCATTAAAGTTTTAATAGTTTTCTGCCCAGATTATCCGGGAATTTGTCCAAATGACAGATTGTAAAGATACAATTGAATGCTCATAAATAAATAAATAAATAATATGAAATAATAATGCTCATATCAGCTACTAATAATAATGATGCTCATGTCAGCTACTAATTGTGAAAAATTTTGAACATTTTAGTAACTAATTGGACATTGTCTTTCTTTTTATTTCCTAAAAACGTTTGACTACTAAAATAACTCTTGGCCATGGCTTAGGGTAGGTTTTTTTTGTTCTCTAGCCTAATCAATTGAAAGTCACGATTTTAGACAAAATTTTAAAGCATTGTAAACTTATAAATAAATAAACTATAACTGGGCATAAACTTATTGAAGAATACACTAAACCAGCATTTTCTTAACCATTTTATTGCCCAAATATTTAATAAATAAATAGTGTACGACTTATATCTCGAAAACGGTAAAACTTGCAATATAGGTTAAAAATAGTTAGACATAAACTGAGACCAAAGCTGAAGGTTCGGTTTTGGTTTCTAAAAACCGTAAGAATTAATGTTCGGTCGGACACTAATTCTTAAGGTTAATATTTTTTTATTAAATGAAATAAATTAAATTTAAAGTTTACAAAGGCTCAAAGATCTCTAAAAAGTTAACAAAATTGAGGCGATTACAATAAGCCCAAACACGATACCTTTGCTGTATATTGGTGAGGAGTTGGTTACAGTTTTCAATTGATAATGCAGCATCAGATTAAGGTAACCATGAACCATGTGTAGGCAGTGTTGTATAAACGACAAGACAAGGAATATGTAAACACCATCTCTACAACTCTTAACATCTGGACGAGCTTCGACAAATGTCGAATACTCTTCACCACAATAAGCTGCCAGGTCGGCGCCAAGGTTGTCAGAAGACCAACAAGCCACCCTCAGTAAAGAGATAGCCTGCACTTCTACAATAATTTGTGAAGCAGGCAACAAACATAATTGGCAATATCTTAAGAAGAGCTTTCATAAAAACTTATATTCAAGTCTAACAATGTAAAAGTGAGGAAATTCTTGAGACCAGTGAAAAATAATATTCTCATATAGTGTGCAAGCGTAATACAAACTAAAAAATATAAAATAAAATAAAATAACTTAAAAAAATTAATAAAGAAGAATGAAAGAAACATTAATTCTGGGGAACATGCGATATCTTCGAAGGATATAGCTGCCCCAATCCACAATGTACAGATACATAGAACCGAGATACTAGCAAGGACATCATAGTGAAAATGAAGAAGAACATGCTGAGGCAGTTTGATCACGTTGAGCGAGTGAGTGATGAAAGAATAGCAAAAAAAATTAAGGAAGGAAGTGAAGAGGCGCCTTGGTCAAGGACCTCACCGGGCAGACGACGTTAACGATTGTGGGAATTTGCATACATTTCAATATAATATTACTTATTTTTGATAATAATGAATAGCAATAATCTCATGATTATTGCTATTAATTATTAATTCATATTTTTTTTGGTTCTCTTCGCTTAGTTGGGTAATAGATTAATTAATTTTTTTTATTTTTTTTGGTTAGGTAATAGTTAGGTATTTTTTTTATTCTGTATTTTTATTCTGTACATATAGAGGCTAGTTGTTGTGCAGGGGTTCAAGTATACGATGGTAAACGAGACAGGTTGATGGTTAGATTTCCATTACATAAAATGAAATCTCTATATATAATAAGACAGTAAAAATATTTTGTCTGTATATTTAGTAATTTTGACTGAAATAGATAGAGGGACACTTGAAAAGAATAATAGAAAGCAAACATTTTTTTTTTAATTTTTTGTCTGTCTGTCTGTCTGTCGATATGTATGTCCACATTTTTCTCTGAAAGTACTGAACCGATTTACTTAAAAGTTCACCAATTGGTTTGTTTTAACCCAACTTAACTACTAAAGTTTGGTTCATCAAATTTCTCAATCGGATTATTAAAAAAAAAGTTATCGTCATTTGAATGAACTCAAGGCATTAGTTTGCCTGCGAATGTTATATAGCAATCGCGTTGGTAAGATTTCTGGCTAAAGAATGACATTTGAAACGACTTATGGTTATATGACTGTTGATAAAAATATACATTTTTGAAGCACTATTATACAATATTTTATACAATAAAGTAAACAAAATTGAACTGTTTGTTAGTGGAGATTACCTTCATAAATCATAACAGTTAAGTTTAAATCGTAATTAATTCAATACAGAGATAAAGATCGATTTGATCTTTAAAGAAATATCAAGCAAATACATAGATTTTTTGGTTCATTCGTTCGTTTGAAATAAATCTATATAAGAATGCCTAAAAACATCCTTTCTACGTGTACTCTGTAATAACTACATATTTACCAATTGTACATTTAGCTAATAATATATGTAACTAATTTAAAAACTGTACAGGAGTTAATATGCAATTATTACAGTTATTTTACAAAGAATATTATGAATCACTACCCAAATCAATAATTTAACGTTTAAGGCTGTTTCTGAAGCAGTACAGTACAATATTAACAGAGCTTTAAAAACATAACATAGGTAAAAAAAACGTAATCTTACAAAAATATATACATATTGTTAGCGTACTGGTGTAAAAGAGGGTAGATTTAGGTGAAAAAGATAATAAAAGCAGTGGAATTGTGTCAATCGGGGGCCGTTGACGACAAGCAATAGTGCTTTTCGTCAACGGCCTCTATTGGAAGGAAACTAGTGTGAAGTATTGTTATTAGGTGATACATGTCACTTATTGCAATTACGTAGTATCCCTTTCCAAATTGTTTAGAAACATATGAACGATGTGTGTTTTTATCGTGTTTTTTTAAAACTATAACCTCTTCCGATTTCTAACAATATAATAAATAATTAGCTTTATGAATATCAACATTGGTCGTATTGTTTGGTTCGAAACAATGAAAAATTCTTATAGATATTACGATAATGTCGTAAAAAAATCATATTACAATATAACAGATTAAAGTAATAAAAAAATCATATTAGAAGTCATTATAGTTGTCATTCAATTCTGCTTATTAAATCAATAATCATGTATTTTAAGCGGGCGAAGCCGTGGGCGGGCCGCTAGTATTTAATATTTCCATTTCCTCTCTTTGGTAACGAGGCAAAGCGCGGCGTTGTCTTCCGCCACTCGACACGTGCAAAAATTCTTCTAAAAGTTACGTTACTTTAAACCTAGGTAGGTACTTCAGTTTATAGACATGTATTCTCAATAAGACCTAAGCCACTTACTTGAGAACAATACTTTAAAATACAATAGTTAGGTTGTCGTTGTCAACAGGTACATTTACGTTTACAAAAATAGCTTATAATAGTTAAAGATAAAGTTATTGTGACAAAATGGTAAATTTTATACTTACTTAACACATTGTTAATAATTATCGCGGACGTATTTCGCCAATTGACATTCAAATGTGTTAAATGAGTTAACATTTTTTATATGTGATGGTACTTTATTATAAAATTGCGCTCCTTCGAAAGTTATCATTTTTTTACCGTAATTGGTCCTTGTTCTGGGCAGCACCAATAAACTAGCTCGGCATTCACGAATAGAACGTCCACTAACATTTTGTATTTTAGTAAAGGATATATTGCTATGTACGGTTTTATTTAGTATTTTTCGTATATAGATACAGATGTTGTAAACGTACAGTTGGCGAATTGTCATTGTTCCTGTATTTTCATAATTTTTTTTAGTTGATGTTAATCGTGGATAATTAAATATAAGTTTAAAGCATTTGTTTTGTGCTCTTTGTACGTTTGATAATTTTGTTTTACTTAAGCTTTCATGTCTATAGGCAGTCTATAAGGTCACTAAAGACATACATATATAAGCATACGAATGCTTTTGTGAATTCGCGGCCGTAACCGCAATCGGGACGATAGTTAATTTAAAAATTATCTATAATTCAATTATGTTACCTACAATATTTTTTTTAAACTACTCTCTGAATAGTCTACGACTACTCTGAAATATTTTGAGGTAGACAACAAAAGCTAATATGAGTCATAGTCATTCTCCATTTTACACTTATACAGAAGATTTGGAGATTGCGAGAAAATGATAAAGCAACAGTAGGATTATGGATGGAAGCAAATAGTGAAATGTAGCGATGTTGAAACCTTTCAGGAGTAACACGTCTCTAGCCAATTAAGATGTTAGTTCAAAATTTATCAGGTCGGTTTTAATATATGCAAATAACATAAAAACAATAAATTCTTCTTTTTTTATTTCCGCGGAAAATGGCGAACAATGTCACTAGGTTCCCTCTGCCTCTGCTGCGTGCGGGATGCAGCGTGAAGCTAAAAAAAATATATATTTCTTTTACGGAATGTTTTGTACTAAGTAAATAAATAAATAATGATATATTATGTATTCTACATTACTTAACATTACTTTTGTAGTTGTATATATATTACCTATAAGGAAAGTACACACAAACTATTTCGCGTTACCAACTACCCTATACTATACTGTTCAAAATAAAATTTTATCATCCGATCCGAGCGAATACTAAAGTTCGATTTTGACCCCAGTTCCGTGAAAATAATGAATAAAGTATTAAGTAGGCATACTCGTATATTACAACTAACCTGACCATTCTTCGTTCGGCCAAAACCGGGATATTTTTGGGGTGGCTTTCGATTCCTTTTTAGAAGTGTACTTCCGTTTTTTAGGGAGGCTTTAATTTTTGAGTTTCCTGTTTTTAAATTGGCTCTCGTTTTTTTGAGGTGAGTTTTCGTTCTTTTTGGGTGACTTTCGTTAGCTTTCGTTTTTCGAGACAGCTGATAGTGCTCTCATTTTTTATAGGTATAATTGAAACTTTAATAAATAATTTCATTTATTTTAAAATATTCCATTATTTAGTTACTTTCTCCAAGAATCATACTGCAATAATCGAAAAAAACTATTTTTTCCACCTAAGACAGGATATTTGTACGGCCCGGTGATATGCTTCAGACACCGGGATACATTAGCGAAAAACGGGACAGTCCCGTTAAAAACGGGGCGTCTGGTCACGCTAAATATGACCACGTGTCAGGCAGGTAAGCGAATGGCGTGAGTCGGGGCTAGGGGTGCACACCGCGCACCTGGCCGACCTACGAACAATGATAAACAAACTATTGCTCCCAGTGATGCTTGCGATTTTACACACGCCTATTGTATTTTATAAAGCTATTAATTAATTAATGATTGTCATTATCCAATTTAGCCCTCGGAAAAAAGTTATTGTTTTCCTTCATTGATGTTACGTAAGGACTATGCTAAGTTCAATAAAATTCTTGTTAATCGATGCCTGATATCGATATTTAGATATTATACTAGCACTACCATATTTTGTCAAAAAAAATATTATAAAGTAAAAAAAACAGTATGTAACGCGACATCGGTAGCTAAAGCACATAGCAGTAAATAAATAAAAAAAATACAATGCATTTATTATACCAAATATTTTTTATATACCAAATATAGGCTTAAATATTACAATAACATACTATAACAATTGAAAAACTAATCATATTACATTATAATATTAATTAATAAAGTTCACATTAATAATATTATAAAATAAAAAGGTTCCAAACAAAAATATTCGTATCCAGGTTGAAAATCACTGGCCTATAAAATTGCTGACAGACGGTAGCCGGTCGCAGTGCGGGAGCGTCTAGTGCATGTGCTGCACACGCTCGACTTCCATATATGACGTTTATTTGTTTACGGTTCATTGTTATTTGGTTATAAATTTTAATTTTATTTATTATTTCACTATTAATATATGTACCTAATAGAATGTGCAAACGTTTAGTACTAGTGCCTTTGGAAACCAGTGAAGCAGGTACGTAATAATTAACTCATATCTAACTAAATTTATGACAGAAATTGAAACAATTTTTTTTTATTAGAATCATTCACTACCGCGTATATATTCTATTTACCACTTTAAACTCATCACATAAAAAAGTCAATAATATATTCCCATTTATGATCAATCGAAGAACGCAAATAATAACTACTTATTTGAGTGCTAGTGCCGATTCATATTCACTCCAATTGATCCAAATCAGAATCCCATTTATTTTTATTATGCCACATATTAATCGATTGTTCAAAAAATATTTGACGGAATTGCCACTAGCGTTGATACATTAGACCATAGCCGTGAAATAAATTCCAATCGAGCTAGCAGGAGAGGGTTATTACAGATATTGACATCCAAGCTCCGCAGTGGGTCGTGAGCAGTGCGCCTGCGCGCTATAACATCGGAGAATATGATTCATTTTGTTTTAAAAACATCCGAAAGAAGTACGAATTCTTGTTATTCGCAACAATACCTGTTAAGTGTTGGTTCCTATCGTATTTTGAATGAACGCTAGGACATAAATCAATACGTAACATGAGTTTTCCGAAATTGGATCTGTACGAGTCCATACATCACTGAATTTGCTATTCACACTTCTGGTCCACAGCAAAAATAAATTAAGAATTACTTAATTTATTTTTTTGGGTATGTACCATTATTTATTTAAATAATCTAATCTAAACATATTTTGTTCACAATTTGCATAATAGACATATTTTAAAATATCATCATCAAAACAACAAAAGTGTCCTTGTTACAATTGTACGAGTTAAATTTTAAAAAGTCAAACAAATTCTCAGATAGAAATTACATATATCTAGTATTTAGGTCATTGAAATTTTTTGGGCGGACGTTGACCGTTAAATATTAAAATTAAATTAACTGTAGTTATATATAATGCATAAAGTGAAAAAAGTATGTATAATATCTACTATCTATTCTATCTAATACATACATGTATATACTATCGTAATACAGGTTAACCTGTAGTTATTTTATAGATAATATCACATATAACAGGGACTTCATTTACGTCCTCGATCTCACCCATTGCTGCGAGAAGCAAATGATTTTATCACTGAAATCTATCAAGTGCATTATACGATTTATAGCTAAATCACTTACGATTACTTTATATCCTGATGTTTAATTTTTATTTCTTAATCCAAACTGCTAATTGTTTCATTATAATTTTTATGATCTCTTAATTTTGTTTTTCATTATTCTATCTATATCCTTTCGAATGGAAATTGCCAGAGTGTGTCTAATTACCAGTAAGACACTTCATTCTTCATTTATTTATTTAAAAAAAAAAAACAATAGACAGATGTAAAAGCGTTGAGTAGTAAATGTCTCAGTTACATTTTAGTTAATATTTTACGTATAAAAGCGGAATTTAAGAAAAAAAAGTCGTAAATATTTATTTATATAAAAATATAATTATTATCACTACCAGCCTATCTTCTTCCATCCTGGATAGTCTTTCCAATGACACGCCACTGAACTCGATCTTTAGGTCTTCGTTTCCAGCCGTAACCTTATAAAACTAAAACTAAAATAATATATTTTACAAAATATCTAAGAATAAAAACTAATCTCTAAGATAATTAATTAAAAAAAATAATATATGTAGCAATAGTCTTCCTAAAAAAAATGCTATAAGTACTACTATAAAAAGTACTAATTTTCAAGCATGTAAAATTCATCACACTACGCCTACTGATATTCAAAATTAACTGTATGCAATTGTAAATTCCTAAAAAAATATTCCCATAACACGATATTCTATAAACATAATTAGAACGATCTTGAATACGATTAGGCTTGGTTACTAAAGGTCAATATTTTAGTATTTAATTCAGAGTATCTAATAGCAAGCCAACGTCATTGAATACGTATGACGTTAATGTTTACTACAGAAGATCGCGTCTTTACAACGAGTACCGACTGTTAGTATAAATTAGATACCTATTAGTTGAATGTGACCTATCTCTGCAGCAGGTGGTCAATGAGACCGACATCGCCGATCGCCCAGCAACCGTAATATGCCAATTAATAGCAATTTAAACTGACATGCACTTGATCTGTCTCGACAAACAATCAATATATTTATTGGACATTGGTCAAAAATACTCTCAAACAAGTCAATATCATCATAAGGAGAAGTCAAGTAAACTTATTTTTATAAATAGTTGTCGATAGATCAAAGTGATTTCCGCCCGCTCTGTGTTTTATAGTAAAATGACAATTACATTAATAAATCAATCAGAATTAACTATTAGGTTATTACAATATCATAGCAAAACTAGCAAAATTTTTAATCACATCCCAACGAATTTCGCGATGAATGACATCTTTAACATGTTTATCTTTAACATTTAAAAAATCATTTGTATTCATTGTTGAATCTTAAATATTTTTTGGTATTAAGAAATTGAAGTTGTATTAAAATCTAAATACCAGGAAAACGTAAATTTTATAAATAATGCTATTTTAGTACGCACACGGGAAAAAATATTACAAATAATATAATTACAATAATTTATGATGTTCTCACGTATTTAACGTGAGAACATTAAAAATAAATGAAATAAAAGTATAAATACAATAAAATAATCTAGATAAATACATACATTTGTAAAAAAACATCGAGTCGGACACAGAGTATAAACACTGTTTTTTTTATATTGTATTTTAGCACATCACAAAAATGTTATTACAGTCATCTATCACATGTGACGTTTCTAAGAAGATCACAGGTGGTCAGCGTCTTAATAACCCTCTACGTAATATTATCCTCTACATCACTACAATGTTAATTATCAATTTAATGGTGATTAAACATTTATAAAGGTTACATTTGCACTGTCTCGAATTATAGGTTTATTTGTTGTAAAAGTTAAAATTTATAGGAATGTTAGATTATTATTTTTAAAAAAAACCATAAATTATAATACCTAACAATTAAATTAAATTAAAAAAACATCCAAAAATAGTTTTTATGTATTTATTTATGTAGTGTTATTAACCTACTAAATTATAATATAATAAAAATATTTTTATCGTCAAAAGTGTTATATTTATAAGACACTAGCTCTTTTCTCGCTTCTCTAGCCAACCCTTATTTACTTTGCCCGCTGTAACGATAAGAAATAAGATATTTAAAGGACAATACTTTGCTACTCTCCTGAACTAAAAAAGTAGCACTCATACAAATCTTTTTTATATTTTTAATAGAAAGGAAAAACGAAAACATAAATATATATTTATAAGAGTCTCTACTATTTATAATCTACTTAATACATTATAGTCTACTAATTTTTCAATATTAAAGCGAACTAATGTGACTATTCCCTATAAAGAGGACACAATACAAGTACAAGTGCCACGTCCTATTGCGATTTATAACATCAACAGCATCCGCTCATCTACAGTATCTAACATTACATTATATTGAACATTCAATCGTATAAGCGATTCTTCAAGCCTTCATTATAGTTAACAAAACGAGATCGTATATACTTAGCAATATTCATAATTATTAAACTGTATGCTGAATGTCAAGAATATGATTTGTTTACTGTTAAAGTTTGAATTGTCTGGTAGACGTTGAGATTTTGTCTCCAGATGGGAATTTTTTTAATACTATATTAAGAATTCATGGTTACAAATACTTGTTGCACCTTGTCTAAGTGTAACAAGAAAATGAAGACGTTTTGAATAAATATATTTATGCCAACAAGTGAAATTTGAAACCACAGACATAAAGACGCCTCGATGTTTTTAGCCTGTTTATCAATAATTTTAAAAGTTAAATAAAATAAAATAAATAAAATAAAAGAACTTAATAATTATATGTAAATACAAATTTAGAAAACGTTATAATACCAATATTAAAAGTTGAATAGTGTTGGATAGTGCTAATTTTAATAACCATAAAACATTATTCTGAATAACCATACTAAATAAACAAATATTTTAACTCGTGTTTTTAACCAGAAATAATCTTCACCCCCTGTTCCATATCATAATTATTTATAAGGACATATTTATTTTATTACCCTTAGGCCCTTATTACCCTTAGGCTTAAGCAAGCCTTCATCACAGTGCCAAGCATAATAAAACAAACATATCCTATTTATTATTTTAAACATACAACTATTGAAATATTATTATATATAAACAAAACACGACTATTCTAAACTGGGACTATTCATCTGCATATGTAAATAATCAAATCAAAACTTTTTAGTGATTTACGGTTTTACACAATCATTAAATTGACAAGACTACAAGCAACGTCTTATATGAATTCCATAAAAATGAATGCAATACAGTTTACTTTTTCATTCGGTTTTCATCGTATCAAAGATGACGTAACGATCTCTTAATAAAGTCTTTCTTTGAGTGATTTCATTCAATATTAGTAATGATAGATCACACCCATCTTACTCTTACCTCTCTATCTTAGGTAAGATACGCATGTTTTAAGATTAAAAAACAAAGAAAGATAATGTTATTAGTATAATAACTGCTCCGTTCTCCACTTTTACAGACACTATGTTCTGAACAGGAGGACCCTTTATATGTTTTATTTGTAACATTTAATAAAGGGTTTTTTTTTAGCTTCAGGCTGTATTCCACATGTAGAGGAAACCTGGTGTTAAGATATTCCGCTCCCCACATTCTGCCGTATTCTGGAGGACGTGTTAAATAGTGAAACTGAACGCCACACTTTGCGTCGACATCAGAGCGAATAAATAAAAATATTAAACATTTTATTTTCTCCAGTGGGAATCAAATCTACAACCTATCGTGTTTACAGTTACACGCTTGTGCCCCTGCGCCACGAATAGCCTCATGTATTAAATGTAACTAATATATAAAAGATGATGACGGTATGCAAAGTTATTCATACTTTTCATAATAATATAGTTGCTAACGCCTTGTTTAATTTAAAAAATATTGCAGCAATGAAGAAAACCTGCAAACCAGCAATGCTGCACAGGATATGGCAGGCGAGTCGGCGGGCCTTGAACCTGGAACATTCTCCCCCTTACGCGTTTGCCTGCTCGCAGTGGCAGTATGGAACACAGCCGGTGACATCATACCTGGTTTATAGGTAAAAATATATACACTGACTTACAAATATATTCACATTTTTATTAACTTATTGTATTTATTAAAAGTTAGTTAGTTAGTTCGTTTTTTTTCTATATTTATTTCTAATGGAAATCAATTATATTCCAAAAAAATTTAATGAATAAATTAAATTAAAATAAAAACAAATTTAAAATTAAACTCTTAATTAACTATATTTATGAGTTTTTTTATTATTATATAAAATATTTGTTTAATTTCTTAGGTGGATATTATTCTTAGGAGTATTATCAATCGCATTGTCAAGTTTTGCCAGCCAGAAGCTACCACGTTTATACGAGGGACCTCCAGTGGAGCTTAACTATTTCAAATGGTTCATTTATTTTACAAATTGGGGCTACCTGCTGATCGTGCTACAAGCTGGTCTGGCACTCGCGGTAGTCCATAAATACAGAACTCAAAGAACTTTCAACATACGTAAGTTTAATTATCTTGTAACATAAATCTACTTATTTTTTTAGCTTTACTCTGTATTTTTATAGCAGGGTGCCTTATAGCAGGGTAGGCAGAGGGAATCGGGGAACCTAATGTTAGGACACTCTGTTCCCATTAAGACATTTCCGTTCCCCGCTTCTCTAGGCATTTTTTGTTGAGTGGGGGAACTCAACGCCGAAAAATCGAAAAATATAAATGTATTTTTCGATTTACATATAATTCGTTGAAAATAATGACCCTTGTTCTAAACTATTTCGTTAACTAACTAATTTTAAAAAAATCATTAACTATTAAAAAAAGTTAAGTAGCAATATGTCAACAATTAAAATAGTAGCAAGAGATTTTAGCAATGTCAAGAGCCTTGCGTGATTTTGTCTGTTAACATTCAAAGAGCTCCCGCGGCTAATTTAAAGTAATCAACTCTATCGTAACTCATGTGTTGTACTGTGAGATATTACTTATACTTGTCCTTAAATTAGTCTCACTTCATTGATAAAGCTCGTGATCACTAGTAAAGGAAAACATTATAAAAAAAATATTTTCGAGAGAAATTGCCACCGACTTTGGGTAATGTCGCTCTATTGAAATGTGTTTTGGAATACAACAAGGAAGATATATCCATACCTATATTATAAATTCGAAAGTAACTCTGTCTGTCTGTCTGTCTGTCTGTCTGTCTGTCTGTCTGTTACGCAATCAGGGCCAAACCGCTAATTCAATTGTGATAAAATACTCATAAAGAGATACTTAAGGATCTCCGGATGAACATAGGTTACTTTTTTTTCTCATATTTGTAATATTGTCGATATATACTAATATATTAAAATACTTTTTAGTTTGACAGGCAATTTATTCCGCCATGTTAATAACAACCGATTATATTTATCGGGTTTTTGTTGTATGTATTTTCTATAATTTGATATTGATCCTTATGAAAATGAATATAATAGTCACTTTTAACATTTCATGTAGATTGAAATTATAGTTTACTGTTTAACATTCTAATTAATAATGAAGGAGATGTCACTGATTCGAAATGACCTAGCCTACGAGCGGCATAGTATGACCGACGCGAACGGGCAGATGACTTTGACAGTTTTGTAAATTTTCATACATTTTCGAACTACTATTAATTTTTATGTAATTATAATTAATTTATACTTTTCTTTGGTTCTTCGA
>JAATLQ010027458.1:0-21466 GCA_013421005.1 Heliconius erato x Heliconius himera
AATTCCTTTACGGATACCAGCCCGAGTGGGGACTCGAGCGGGTTATGTAGGGCTCACGGACTGGCAGATGACGTTAACTAACCTAACCTAACCTAACCTAACCAAACCTGGCCTAGCGCCACCTCCCAGAAATTTTAACAAGGTAGAATAAAATAAAAGCAACGATGCACAAAGTCTCTGATTACGTCAGAGGGACGCAGACGTAAAGCACAGAGCTTTACATTTAAAAAAAAAAAAAAACCTAACCTAACCTAACCTAACCTAACAGTTCTACCAGGCTGAACTAGTTTATCCTAACGCTATTAGGCCAAACCAGTTCAGCCTGTAATCAATAAGGCCAAACTAGTTTATCCTAGTGTGGTCAGGAAAAACTAGATCATCCTAGGCCAAACTAGTTTGTCCTAAAATCGGGTTTGTCCGGTGACATATACATGCACTTGCAAAAACATAGCACAACACATTTAATTTTAATACTTTTAAATATTTAATTTACTTTGATAATATATTGATACGTTTTTTTTATTACTATTTTACGTTGGTTACGTTTACATATTATTTTTGTTAATTTAAATTAATTAGATATTTTTACTTATTATTCTTTTTCGGATTATTATGATCATTTAGGCTTATATTTTTTTACCACTCCTATTAAAAACTGAAAACAATTTCATAAATACATTTAACTAGAGGGCGCACGCGGCTTCCCCGCTTATTAGGAATGAATTCTAAAAAAAACCACGAAACACGTGTTCAATAAAATATTTTTAACAGTCTGAATTTAAATTTTTATAAAAATCGGTGGCGATTTAAAGATTTTTCTATATGAACTTCATCAGCTTCACGCTGTATCCCGCACACAGCAGGGTAGGCAGAGGGAACCAAGTGTTAAGACACTCTGTTCCCCACTTTCTGCCGAATATTGGAGGCATTGCGTGTTGAGTGGCAGAACTCAACGCCGCGCTTAACCTCGACACCAGAGCGAAGAAATGGAAATATAAATTTAAGTATATATTTCATCTCCTCGAGTGGGGATCGAACCCACAACCAGTCGGTTTTACAGTCACACCTCGTGCCACTGCGCTACGACTGGCCTATATGAACTTTCAACCCCTTATTTGAACCCTTAGGGGGTGAATTCTTAAAAATCATGAAAAACGTGTTCAATAAAATATTTTTAAGAGTCTGGATTTAAAATTTTATAAGAATCGGTGCCAATTTAAAAAAAAATCCATACAAACTTTGAACCCCTATTTCATCCCATTAGGGTTAAAATTTTTCAAAATCCGTTTTTAGTGGATGTCCAGAATATGAAAATAAACATCTGCCCAAATTTCACGGTCAGCGGTTACGGCTCTGCGTGCGACTTACCTCAGTCAGTCCGCACAAGTCCTTTTATATATATAGATAAGCATTCATATAGTTCAAGCGAGCGAAGTTGCGTCTGGGTCCGCTAGTATGTCTTATAAATAAGTCATAATATGGCACTTTGCGGCAAAAAATAAATGATTGCTAGATTTCCGTTTCTTATAAATAAAATTGAAATGTCTGTTGGTGATTTCAAAATAATTATATTTTTGGAAGTGCATGTGGTTTTTTATATAATATACAAGAACAAAAAAACTATTTTATAATTTGTGTCTCTGTCTGTCTGTCTTTCTATTTCTCCGAGCTAATGTCTAAAACAGCTGAAGTCATTTATATGGGACTTTCAGTGACTGATATACTTTTTATCCCGGAATTTCTACGGGATTTACCCAATACATGTTTTCTGTGCGCGCATTTTTCTATATTAACGAACCATTTTTCTATATTAATACGATATACGATTCTACGAGAGAAGAACGGACGAGATATGATTTTTGCCACACCAAGAAATTAAAAAAAAATTAACTAATCGACTACTCGAATAAGCGAATAGAACCAAAGAAAAATATGTATAACCACATAAAAATTAACAGTAGATCGGAAATGTATGAAAATTTACAAAACCGTCAACGTCGTCTGCCCGATCATTCTGAATCAGTGATATCTTCTCAATTATTTATTAGAATGTTATATAGTAAACTATAATTTTGATCTAGATTAAATGCTGAAGGTGACTATATTTTTTTAGATAAGAATGAATACGAAATTATAGAAAATACATTAACAATAAGCCCGATAAATTTAAATTTCAATTAAATATATGAAAAAGCGTAATGTAGTCCAACCTTTAGAGATAAACATATACCGTCGCGGACTTTTTAATAGATTTTTTAAACGACAATATGTTTGTAAAACATTGTTTTTATGTGTTTCATAAGGCTGAGTCAACGCACGCCATGTAAACGTTCAGGAAACTCATTTTGGCCGACGTTTTCTTAAAGTAACAAAATCCTGTGTTGCTTAGCGACGGTTAAAATAACATGACAGAATAAATTGCATATCTACAAAAAATATTGAAGCGAAGTACAATTATTAATTTACATATGCTAGCTATTCGTAAAGTACACGGGATGTGATCAACGACCCGGCCAGGGCCGCTGTATAATATAATTATTATTTTAGTTGTATCAAGGAAATGTTCTTAAAAGTCACTCGACTTACAGGCCTTAGAGTAATTAAACATTTTTATTTTTTATATATTCTTTTTGTATACTTTTTAACGTGTTTTATTGTATACTAGCGACTCCTGTGCGGCTTAGTTCTCTTGAAATATGCGAATGTTTAAAAATAAAAAAAATGATAAGCTTCAAGCTGTATCCCGTACACAGCAAGGTAGGCAGAAGGAACCTAGTGTTAAGACACTCTGCTCCTCACTTTCAATCGAATTCCAGAGGCAATGCGTGTTGAGTGGCAGAACTCAACGCCGCGCTTTGCCTCGGCACCAGAGCTAAGAAATGAAAATATAAATTTAAATTAATATTTTATTTCCTCACGTGGAGATCAAACCAGCAACATGTCACGTTTACAGTCACACTTTGTGTCCCTGCGCCATGAATGTTTATTGAAGTGTATTTAAGAAAAAGCCGGCCGAGCGAGTCCGAATCGCCCATCGAGGGTTCTATACTAATTTCAGGATCGGCTATACTATTATATATGCTCAGGACCATTAAGGACAAATTACGGCAAGAAAAGTATTTTGTTCGAAGGAGATTGTAGGTATGGTACAATAATTTACCCAAGTATATAAAAGATATAAAAACACTTTATAGTTTTAAAAAAGTCTAAAAATCCATATTTTAAAGGATTTCTCTTAAAATATATTTAATATTAAATAAAACAGTGCATTAATGTCATAACTAATATATGTATTTATTACAATACAATACTTGTTAGCGTACTCGTGTAAAAGAGGGTAGATTTAGGTGGAAAATAACTATAAAAGCAGTGGAATTGTGACAATCGGGGGCAATCGCTTGTAAGTGACGGCCCCTATTGGAAGGAAACTAGTGTGAAGTATTGTTAGTAGGTGATACATATCACTTATTGCAATTACATAGTATCTCTTTCAAAATAGTTTAGAATCATATAGACGGTGTGTGTCTTTAACATGTTTTCTTTAAAAACGTTACCCGCTTCCGATTTTTTACATCAGAAGTGGGATACGCATGAAGTTTTCATATCTTTATGTGTATCTTCGCCCCATTGGTATTTTGGATTGAAAGTTTGGTATTCTAAAAATTAAAAGCTATTTCTTATTGTAAAATCTTTGCTGTTTGAAATTATTATCGAAAAATAGAAGGACTACTTTACTAATAATTTTATTGTTTTAGTAATTTTATTGTGGTGTCATAAGGACTCGAAAAATGGATCGAATCAAGGATGAATAATAAGCAAGTGTCAGGTTAGACCGAGCAAAAATACAGGTCTGTGCATGAAGCTTTGAGAGTAAGTTAGTCACACTTTACAATTTTTATAATGTTGACATGTGGGCTCAAAGTTGATCTTGGTACTCTTAAGTGAGAAAAATACTCTTTAAGAGGGAGACGACTTTAACAACTTGGTACGCTTAAGTGAGTAAATGCTCTTTAAGTGCAAGTTGTGTTGAGCTATGAGTCTGGTTTCCTAAGTGTGGCATAGTCCCTTTAGGGTTTCCTAAGATTTCCTAAGTGTGGTATAGTCCCTTTAGGGTTTCCTAAGTGCGGCATATTCCTTTTAATTTGGGTCATGTTGTCGAGCTATTTCAGTATAAAGAATGATAAAATGAGCAAAATTCCATTATGGGACTGTTTTATGATACAGTATAGTTTAGGCGCACGACTAACTGCTGTTTATTGTCACAGTGATTTATCCCGACTCGTGGGGTGCCCGGGGCGGGCACCATGCAGGATGGCCGTGTTAGCGTACTCGTGTAAAAGAGGGTAGATTTAGGTGGAAAATAACTATAAAAGCAGTGGAATTGTGTCAATCGGGGGCACTCGCTTGTAAGTGACGGCCCCTATTGGAAGGAAACTAGTGTGAAGTATTGTTAGTAGGTGATACATATCACTTATTGCAATTACATAGTATCTCTTTCAAAATAGTTTAGAATCATATAGACGGTGTGTGTCTTTAACGTGTTTTCTTAAAAAACGTTACCCGCTTCCGATTTTTTACATACTACACTATACTTTATCTAACAAGATACTAAAAAAAAACATAGTAAAATAAGAATAATGTAAATAATAAGTAAATGAGTATATTAAGCGCTCTGACCAACTAAGCCATGCGTTCTGGTGAATGTAGCGTGAGGGTTTCCAAAGAGGCGCGGGTTCTAATCCCGCTATGCTAATATTTTTGTATGTTTTTTAGTAAGTATTTTTCTTCGGCGCGGGATCGAGTCCTTGGTATTGTTAAAAATAACCAATCGTTGTCTGTTTCTATCTAGTCTGCCATCTTAACGTAATAATGGAAAATTTTGTTTTTTGAACAAGGATGTAGTACAGTAGATAGACAAAGAAACTATTATATACAACCGATACTTCTTTTAAAATGTTATTGTATAGATATTTCTTGGTAGGTGAAAAAATCTAATGTAGTTCTTTGTCTTACAATAAAGAAAAATATTATTTGATATAAATAATAATTATATATTTTTTTGCTTCGTTTTATCCCGCACATACCAGAATAGGCAGAGGAAACCTGGGAACCTAGTGTTAGGACATTCCGATCCCATTAAAACTCGAAGCATTGCGTTGAGTGGCGGGACTTAACGCCGCGTTTTGCCTCGTTACCAGAGAAAAATGAAATGAATTGACCATAGGAATGAAATGTCAACGTTTATCGATTTCATCATTGACAAATCGTGTTTTATTTTTGTTAGCAGTTTGCAGTCTTTAACATTTAAAAACAGTTATTTTTATATTATTTTAAAGATTAATTGCTGATAGGTGATCTACTTTTTTCAACTTCCTTAATTGGACGTATGATCTAAAAATAAAAATTAACACGAAATAATAATATCATAACATGAAATAATATCATAACATTTTTATTAATAGTATACCTATATCTATATCCATATCGAGGCCGGTCGTGGCGCAGCGGCACGAAGTGTGACTGTAAAACCGACTGGTTGTGGGTTCGATCCCCACTCGAGGAGATGAAATATTTACTTAAATTTTTATTTCCATTTCTTCGCTCTGGTATCGAGGCTAAGCGCGGCATTGAGTTCTGCCACTCAACACGCAATGCCTCCACAATTCGGCAGACCGTGGGGAACGGAGTGTCTTAACACTAGGTTCCCTCCGCCTACTCTGCTGTGTGCGAGATAGGGGCCGTTCAAGTATTACGTAAGCAGTTATTTTGCAATTATCGACCCCCTCCTACCCTATGTCATCAAAAATAACAGCAATCCTCTTACCCCCTCCCCCAATGCTTATGTAAACATTGGCATATGCATTTTTAAGGTATTTTTTGATTGATTTATGAGCAGCAGTATCTACATATATAAAAGGACATGTTCCCACTGACTGAGGTAAGACGCGCGCACAGCCGTAACTCCTGAGAGTAGAAATGTGAAATTTGGACAATTTTTTTTTTCATAATCTGGAAATCCACTAAGAAGGGAATTTGAAAAATTTTAGCCTTAAAGAGATGAAATTGGGTTTGAAAGTTCGTATGGATTTTTTTTTAAATCAGCACCGATTTTTATAAAATTTTAAATTCAGACTCTTAAAAATATTTCATTGAACACGTGTTTCGTGGTTTATTTTAATTCACCCCCTAAGGAAGCAAGTAAGGGGTTGAAAGTTGGTATGGAAAAATCCTTAAATCGCCATAGATTTTTATAAAATTTGAAATTTAGACTCTTGAAAATGTGCCATTCCCGTCAAATAGATATAATAAACTTATATATTATATTATAAAACTAATAGTTATATCATCTACCATACATACGTCTACCAAATATATCCATAATATATATGAAAAATAAACTACTTCTGCTAAAATAATTCAACGCTGTTTGTGTTTACGGCCACAAGTATAGCTTCAGGTCCCGTGGGGGGCCCACTTGCCACCGATTTCGTCGTCGCAAGCCGCCAGTAGCGCTTGCACTTCCTTAAAATTATGATCAATAATTGAATGTATTATGCAGCAAAAATGCAGCATAATAAAAGAATTATAGATAGTATACGAGCAAAGCCGGGAGTGGGCCGCTATATAAGTACATATGATATTAAGTTTCAGTAAATTTCTAATAAATTTTTGTAATTACTTTTTAACTTTCATACTTACAGCCTCCAAATTGACATGCGAAAATGTGTGATTTTGTTAAATAAAACCATTTCATGAAGTAGCCTCGCATTTAGTTTCTTATAACATCAAACTACCAATGCTAGTAAACCTTTCATTATGCTTTCGAAGATTTTATAAATAGTCAAGTCTGAATATACAAAATTGTTTTTGTTAAGTCTATAGAACCAATATCTATCTATGTGAATAAGACCACATCAAAACACAAACGTGAAATGTGAGCCAAGTTAAATATTAATTTAAAGTAAGTTAGATCTGTATGGATGCAGAGTTCAGTGTTTAATCGGGATAAAATTCAAGTTGTAAATATGACTTGGCTATTATTTTAGCACGAGGCACTAAACCAAATGTCAACTTCATCGTTTAGCTTCAGATGCTTTAGTATTTTACATGACCTTTTCAATTTTACCACGTTTTAAGTGTGACTTCCTGATCGAGCGTCGGTGACATTGTTGGCAATAATGTTAATCATTTACGTTAATTCGGTGTCCCTATTAATTGTAACGTTTTGTGGAATTCTGCTACTAGCACTAAATTCATTCGATCACTCGTTTTTAAACTAACATGAAGTCTACATTAGTTTTATACATCTATTAGTATATATTTCTAAATATTTTGTATATTTCAATTTAGTTATAGCGACAAGATGAAGTGGATTTTTTATGTAATCGTTTTTGTTTATATGTTCTATAGAGCGGGTAAGTAGTTCTTAAAACAAATTAAATCATGACCAAATGTTGTTTTAAGTGCCATATGTTTGTGAGTAAAGCGTAGAGTATAATATTTATTGTAAATTATCGAAAATTATAAAATAGAATGATTGGTCACAAGGTTTTCTCCATAATTTCACCGCCAAATTATAACTAAACGTCGCGGCTTGTCATATTTCTTATATGGGGATCGAACCCACAACCATCGCGTTTAAGTCGCACATGCTGCGTCACAACGATTTCAAGTTTTGATCTCTCATAAAATATTATTTAGAAATCATTGTTGATTTAATAAGTAAAAATTATGATATTTTCAGTTTATGGATTGAAAACTATAAACAAAGAAACAAGGGGCTTGTCAGTAGAACCGGTCGAGTACGGAGCAGATAAAACATACTTTGAAGTTGGTGCACGAAAGACTGTCACCTGCAAGGCCGCCAGTAAAAATCAAAAGGTATATAATTTATTAATAACTTTTAATATTTGAAAATAAGCATTATGTTTTAATAGTCTTAAAAATATAACATAAATATTATATTCTAGTTACAGTGATTTTGTTATGGCTTCAAATAACATAGTATAATGTTTTTTTCTGCTTATGCTTTAAAGGATTTGGCAGTATAAATATGTAAAAATGCATTCAATTAAGAAAGTTTTAAAAGTTGTCTTAATTTAAATTTCGTAAAGAAATCTTCAATAGATACCAAGAAAACAACTTTTATCTTAGGGATTGTGACCACCATAAGTCCCCTAGTGTAAAGATTATGGAGAAAAAAAAGTTGTGTGTCTTTTACATGCTTATCCTGTTAGACCCATTTGGGACTAGATAAACAAAGACCTATTCATATAGTTTCAAATGCTCCAATATTCATATTGATTTAAGATTTTAAGTAATACTAGCCATTATTGACTTTATTATTTTTAACAGGTAGAATGGATAGACCCGACTGGTTTAGTAGTACAACGAATTGCGACGAATAGAGTGTTTGCTCAGGAACACTTTGTGCCGTATTTACGAAACCGTATACCAGCTTTAGTATTAACCTTTAGCCATGTTACTGTAAGTGACACGGGGGTATGGGAGTGCCGTTCTGGAGATTTGAAGCAGGAAATACCATTATGTGTTATAGGTAAAATCTATTAGTTTATCTTCTAAAATAGGAAACGGAAGCGTTTTATTGGGAACGGCGTGCCTTAATACTAGGTTCCCAGATTCACTCTGCCTATAGTGGTATGTGTGGGATACGGCGTGAAGCTAAAAAATAAAAAAAACTTAATTACGACCTAAAGTTGTTAAAAGCGAGGTACTAAAAGTTCGATATTTAAACTACTCGTAAGTGATATATACATGACATATGTGTGATGCACGACAAAAACACATGATAATTTGATTTGAATTTAAAAAAAAAACAGCTTAAATAATTATCACATTCTATATTAATAAAAGGACAATGCCCATTTTTGTATGGTGGCATGTACCAACTTACGTCAACCAAAACTTACCCTCAACTAGTCCAGTTTTTATTTAACTTTTCATTACCAACAAGATTTTAACGTTTAACCGCATTTTTTATACTTAAAAAGTTCAAATATGCCTAATCGCGTTTTTTTTATAAATATTGAATTAGTGTGATTACTGTAATATTTATTATTTATGTAGAATTAATTTTTAGGCCGCACTTAAGAAGTGAACTGCATAATATAAAGAAACACCGCCTCTTTGATATATTTTTTACTATGCACCATGAACGCCGGTGAGGTTTACCAATAAAGAGTCACTAATTGGCAAGAAATCTCCTGGATTATTTATTAGTATGGGTTCCCACAAGGGTCTATTCTTGTTCCTTTTCTGTTTTTAATATATATAAATGATTTGTCATTTTTAGTGGGAAAGAACCATGGTATAGCATTGTTCGCTGATGATACTTCATCGATTTTTAAAATAAAACGACGACAAAACATATGTGACGATGTAAACAATAGTCTATCATAAGTAGTACACTGGTTTAGTGTTAATAACTTACAATTGAATAGTAAAAAAACTAAATGTATAATCATCACTTAACAAAAATAACATAAGAAAGATTGTTAACGCTGATGTACTCTTCAACGGTGAAGCCGTTGATCCTGTCGATTCTACGGTATTTCTCAGTATCACCATTGACTCTAAATTACTGTGGAGACCTCATATCGGTGGATTGGCGAATAGACTTAGCTCAGCAGTTTTAGCGGTTAAAAAAATCACCTCTAGCTACTTTCATAGATAGTATTATGCACAACGGCGTTCTACTTTGGGGTAATGCAGCCGGTATTAAATCAGTTTTTGTCTTGCAGAAGCGAGCTATTCGCGCAATCTATAACCTAGGCCCTAAAGTTCGTTACGGCAAAAATTTAAAGAAATTAATATATTGTTCTCTCTTTCTCTGTACCAGTTGCATCTCAATACATTTTTGAAAATGTACGTTAAGAAGAATATTAAAGATTTTGCCAAAATTGGTGATGTACATAATATCAATACTAGAAATAAGAGTAAACTTATTGCACCCAACCCGATTACATCGAGTCCGTAGTTCTTTTATGGAACAATGTATACGCTTTTACAACAGTGTACAATGTATACGTTTTTTCACACCACATTATATATACATTCGTCTTCGCTTGTACTCAACATAATTCTCCATAGTCAAATAGGTTGATTCCTCGCCAGATGTTCGTCGATTGGTAGAATCAGTGATAAAAAATATTTTATACTATAATTTAAATTATTTTCGTCAGTCAGTCGTGGCGCAGCGGTGACTGTAAAACCGACTGGTTGTGGATTCGATTCTCACTCGAGGAGATGAAATATTTACTTAAATGAATATTTCCATTTCTTCGCTCTGGTGTCGAGGTTAAGCGCGGCCTTGAGTTCTGCCACTCAACACGCAATGCCTCCAGAATTCGGCAGAAAGTGGGGAACGGTTTGTCTTAACACTAGATTTCCTCTGCCTACCCTGTGTGCGGGATACAGCGTGAAGCTGATTTTTTAAAATTATTTTACACTATAACGATTTTAAATAATATAAATAACTATGACATAATATGTCGAGCAGAGCCATCTGAGTTTGTGGACACGCCTACGGAAGTAACAGTGGAACGTGGTCGTTCTATTACTTTAACTTGTCAAGCAAAAGGCGAACCAGAACCTCGATTGTCTTGGTATAGAAATGGTGAAGTTATCACGGGTGAGATTTCATGTTTATTTTAGAAAGTATAATTTATACCAGAGTACATATAATATTTATCGATATAAAACAGGATATACATATATATATATATATATATATACTAATCGAATATTTTATTGCACCTGATGTACTGAGCTTTGTATATAAATAGAGCCTTATAGCAGTCAATACTCCTATGAATATTAATATTAATAGAAAATATAAATAAGTAATAAATAATGTAATAATTATATCTTATACATATGTTATTATTTATAGATCAAAACATAGATGCAAAATATCACGTTATGACGAAGTATAACAGTCAAGGATTCGAAAGTCTTCTCACTATCACAGCGTTGGAGCCAGAGGACAGTGGCGAGTACATCTGCGACGCTATACAGGAAAGTCCTCAGTTAGAGGACTGTACAGCCAGCACTACTTTTAATATTACTTTACATGTAAAATGTAAGCACTATTATATCTATGATCTTTGTTTATTAGCTTCACGCTGTATCCCGTATAGGCAGAGGGAATCTAGCGTTAAGACACTCCGTTCCCAACTTTCCGCCGAATTTTCGAGATATTGCGCGTTGTTACCACGCTTTGTCTTGTTACCAGAGTAAAATATTAAATAATTAATTTTCCTGAGTGACAATCGAACCCACAACAGTCACACGCAGTCCCACTGCGCCGCGAGATCCTCAAAAGTATAAAATTATGTTTTTTTTTTACTATTTTAAAATGTCATTTCTCACTTAGGAAAGAAAAATACCTATTAGAGAACATAAAAATTTGATCCTGCTGCGTTTAAATTTTATATGTTTTCTAAAAAGAATTTTTCTTATAGTAGATTTTATATAAAAGTTATGAAAGGTAATACGAAGTGCAGTTAGTTTTGTTCCCATATGTTTTGAGTTAGAGAATGAAAGAGCCTATATATTGCTATATAATAGTTTTCATATATTTTTTTACTAGTCGGGCATGAAAAACTTCTATATTTTAAATATAAATATTAAATGTACATTTACAACTATTACATGAAAATAGATTGAATTAAAAAAATATATATATTATATTCCACCGTTAAGAAATATCTGTTTATTTATAATTATATTCAGCAATTATTATTAAATATTTGCATAGAATATCTAATAAATGCACACATATTTATTAAATATTATAATATATTTAATAAAATGTTTTAAATTAGTCAAATAACTAAATAACACGAATCGTTAACCGCGAGTCCCGAACTGTACAATCATGATCCAAACTATGATCTCAGGCACCAAACTAAATATCAACCTAATAGTTCAGTAGCAGCTGGCAGTACACTAACTTGGGAATATAATAAAGGTTGTATGTAAAAAAATATTGAATGAAATTTAGAGCTTGAATTTATTCCCGAGTGAACTCAGAACTTGGCACCCATATAGGTAGAATGGTCATCTCCCATTATTTTGTCGGTGCAGTCGAGTACGACGCATAAGTTAACAGTTAACTTAGCTCTCATATCATATTTATATGTATGTCACATTTATTTGGATTTATGTCTTTCAGATTCGCCTACATTTTCTGATGGTAATGATACTACCTATGTGGCAGGAATGGAAAATGAAAGGTACGTAGAAAATTAAATGTATACTTCTCTACTGGATCTTACTGGCTCTTGTGAATATGTTTATAATAATGTTTTGGTGTTAATTTATAGCTTTAAAGCTTAAGCTAAGAGTTTCAACTCACTGCTTCCTTTAACATACAGCTTTTACATGCTTTAACAATATACGTATAATTAAAACAAACAGAAAAAAATATTGTTATAGTTGATTTTATTCATATATAAATATTTATTGTAATCTATATCACAAATACTGATGAATGGAGTACACAAGATATGCACGTTATAACTATCACTCTCAGTGCAGAAGCTTCGTGCTGTACAAATGGGGAACGTAGTATCTTAACACAGAGAGGGCTCTGCTGTGTACTTGATACAGCGTGATGCTAAAAGAAGAAAAAAATATATTATAGCGAACTAATAGAAAGAAAAAAAACATATTTTATTGAAATAAACTTCGATTTCAGTGTCAATTTAGTCTGCGGTGCAGATGGGTATCCAGAACCAACGTTTAAGTGGTTTTTAGAAATCAGTGACTCGGAAGATTCCGAATACGCCAAAGATGATATAAAATACGAAGAAAAAAATGCAGTTATAACAGTAGTAGCCAATGCCTCAACTTTTGGTCAAAGATACAAATGTAAAGCTTCCAATCAGTACGGAGATGTATTTAAGCATTTTGTAGTTGTGAAATTAGAGAAACCAAAAAAACCGAACGAGGTAACTAAATTGCATTTGTTATGGTTTTTTATGAATATTGTTATTCCAATATCGTCTCACAATCTGGAATGTATAATAATTTATATATTATTTCTTATTTATTATAGCTAAATATTGAAAATGTTACACACAATTCTTTGCTATTAAACGTTAAATGGGACATTGAATTATATTTCACGGTGGATGGTAAGTCTTATTAAAATATGTTTAGAATTTATCGTAATGTAAAACTTTATATTAGTATAGAATAAATGTTATTTTGAAAAAAATAATAAATGAGTGGCAATTATTTTTATTTTACAGAAATTTACATACAATATTTGGAATTAAATAGTTTAATGAAGAGAAAAGTAGGTATACCAAGAGAAATTGATTGGAAAAAGGCAGAAGAGATCGCTATCAAACCAGACGAAAGCTCTGAAAGTATAGACGAAGATAATCATGGTAACTATTTTAAATATAATGAATGGTAACGAGGTTATTATTATAGTTATGAAACATACAACATTGTTGCAACATGTTATGATATGAAAATATATGAAAAAACATGCTAAACAAGCTTGTAAAGTTGAAATGTGTGGTTTTAAATAACTGATTGGTTAATTTAAATTTTAAATAAGCAGAGAGCGAATTATCTACTGCGGGATTAAGCGTGAAACTAAAAGAAACGTATATCAATCCGTATCCGTATTTTTAACATATACTTATCAGATTTAATAATTATGGATTTGTAATATTGATTCTGTCGTACATATAGGTCTAGTAATAACATTACCTAATTTGGACGAAGAAACAGAATATTGGGTGCGTATTAAAGCTGTTAATGAAGCCGGGGACTCTCCATGGTCAGAACCAATTCTAGCTTCGACGCTAGCCGAACCTGAAGAAATTTTGAATCCAGAAGAACCGATGACTGATGATAATAATAAGGAGCCACTCGCAGCGGCCCAGCTCTCTGATGGTGCCTTCTATGGAATATTTTTTACTGGAGGTATTATAGTAGTAGCTGTAGCGTGCATGTTTGCAATGCGGTTGGTATAGTAGTATTATTGGATTCGTCTTACCTGTTTAATAATTTTATATAATTAGATATTGTTATTGATTTAATAAAGTATGTATTATTTATATATTTTTTTAATTTTCTCACACGTTTTGTTTAATGACTTTCACTTGTAACTTTAAATAATTAAAATGATTTGATTAATAGTTTTACAATTGTTAATTTCGAATTCACATATTGTTTGTTTAAAGATATATGTTCATTAAAGATTGTTTTATTAATTTGATATTTTTAATACTTTCTTATGTTAGAATAAATTAGAATAAAATCACTCATTATTATTTATAAACCATTTATTGTAAGTAAAATCTGTGTAATTAACAATTTGTGTATAATCGGGCGAAACAACACAAATATATACACAGTTCAGATCATGCGGCAAAAAGAATTGCTACAGGAGATATAAACAACCTTCAATTTCACTTTGTGATTGCTATGGGGTATCCCTAGGGGAGCGACCGTATTTCACGCTTTTAAAGCTCACTTGTGAACAAATATTATATAACTAATCTACATTTTTGAAGGATAAATTCTAATTTATTTATAAAATAAAACAAAATCGACAAAATTCAGTCTCCTGTATCCATATACATTAGGTAATTGAAAGATAATTATTAGTCAATTGGTTAAAAATTGACATCCATCAGCAAATAATTTTATTTTACATGATTTCGACTTTTCCAAATTCTATTTATACATATTTTGATTTAATATTAGTAAAAGAAATATTTCTTTTTGCTTGATGCGGTTCGTATATAATTCGAAATAATTCTAAAAAAAATATTGGAGAATTGGAAAAAGTCAAACTTGGGACAAACAATTCGCTTGCTATTTTATATAATTGATAGCTAAGGTACGTTACATATATTGTCAGTTTTAAATATTTCAAAGTTTTGAAACATTCAAAAATTAAACGATAATTATTACATTAACGACATAGATAGTCAACTGTGTTTGTGATACTTTTATTATTATAATAAAAAAAATGAGAAAATCTTTTTTTTTATTCAATAACATTTAAATGAAATTTCTATTTTTTTTATTTTATAATAAATTGTAAAGACAACAGATATTTATTTTTTTAGGAGTTGGATCACAAATTTTATTTATCATCTGTTTTTTGAATTTTGTTATCAGTCAAAAAGTCAAAAGAGTGTGTCCAAAATCAATTGTCTTTTAAATAATTTAGTAAAAAGATGAAAGTACCTAAAACACAATTTAACACTCAAGTGAAACATATACTATCAACAATATATATTTACATTGCAAACACTCATCAAGCTTCCTTAGTAATATTGGATATATTTACTACAATATTTTAAATATTATGTAATGATTTAATCGTATTTTTATTTAAAACATATTATATAAATACTTCAATAAAATAATCCATATTCATTTAATCTATTACACCAAAATGAATCGCAACTATACATAAATAATGACGTATAAAGTAAAAAATTTGAGATCGACAAATATTTTTGTAAACAAAAAAAATCGATTGTTATATATATTATTGTTTTTTGGATTCACTTTGGCATAACTGATGAAACTAAACATATAATTAGGACAATAGTAATAAATCTACATAAATATAGTTTTTACAATAACTTAAAACTTACAAGAATTAAAAGATTTTAGCGTTGTATAGCTTATTGTCTTAATATTTTTGATATTTTTTAGCCGCCGTAGTATAACAACATTTAGTTTAATTCACACACCGATTTTAAAAGCAGAAGTCAAAACATGGACGCAATATATCACTTTTTGCATTTAATATAACGGCCTTATATTATAAAAACAAGATTTGAAACTCCAAATCGTATTTATTGTATTGGCCATTAAATATGTTTTTAAAAGCGTTCTAAGATAGAGCATTGCCTTTTTAGGGTTCCGTATCTTTTTTTTTAAAAAAGGAACTCTTATAAGATCACTTTGTTGTCCGTATGTCTGTCACGTCTTTATCTCAGGAATGCTTGGATATATCAAATTAAAATTCAAACTATGTACATAGATATGCCCCACGATTTCCTAAGAAAAACCTATTTCTACATTTACTTAAAAAAGATATTAAGGGATTCAAAATTAATAGGGTACTTCCGGTTAACCTAGAATGATGAAATTTGGCAGCTAGCATCTAAAGGTAGTTAAAAATAAGTAAAGTAGCTAGGTCAAGAAAATATCTAAAAACTATACATTTGTGGTTAAATCCCAAAAATTAATAGCCTTGAAGGGGGGCAAAATTTGGTATTAAAGCTGCTAGTTAAAGTGAGGTATCAGATGAGAGGGCTCTGGCTAAGTTAACCTGAATTTTAGAAAAAGCACGAAACCTGCAATATTTGTACGGAACCCTCGGTGGGCGAGCCCGTCTCTGCTACTTGCATTTCAAGCTATAATAATATACGATAAATATAGTCTCAATTGTCCTCCTGAATCCTTACAATTTTAGCCACCAGAAGAATGAACACTTCTTAAAATGTAATCAACGTACAAATATTTTCTTTTAAAGTTAAAATATTTCCTATCTATAATGTTGGAATGTAAAGAATGCTGTTAAAGCTAAAATAATTCTATTAAATAAAATCAAACTATAATTCTACGCGTATATATTTTTTTTTATGTTTTACGATATATGATCACATTTATAATTTGAGGCCCAAAACGCTCAGTCAGCTCAGTCACTATTTAATGAAATGATGGTCCCAAAACAAACTGTATTTTGTTCACTCACAAAAAAGCTGTCCAAAACCGTTATTTCTTACTGATTGGGAAAAAAATTAGGCCACAATCAAAAAGCGCGAAAGTAAAAAAAAAATAAAAAGGACACAGATTATATACAGTGCGATTTAATTATAAACTTAGTAACAGTTGTTAATCATTATAGTTGCGAGGAATAAAGTAACAGAGACTAAAAAAGTAGTGGCGAAGCTCGTAGAGGGATTCCCGATTATTTCTAACCAATCGGAGTTACCGGCAGCGTTACGTGTGCTCACGCGCACGTGGTATGTAGTCTTGTTAGCGAGGGGACCCACCGTGAATAGTGTATCTGAAAATAATGAGAAATGTTCTTTTGAACTGAAAGCTATTATGGAAAATTGCGCGGCTTCGCCCGCTTAGTCTTTCTATCTTTTTGTTCATTTAATTTAAAGTTCATAAATTGTAACTTATGTGTTTATAAGCTGTAGTAGTGGAAAATTTCATTTAAATCAGTTCAACAATTTTTGTGTGAAAGTGGAACAAGCATCCTTTCTCAAAAACTTTCACATGTTTTTTAAGTTGTGAAAAACCTTTTATTTATCAGTTTCACTTTAGTGTCCACACTGACACACTTCAGTAACACTCCGTTGTCCGCTTTCCAGCGAGGAAGTTAATTTCTCGTAGTAAAAATCGATGGCAGCCGTTGTGGTGCAGGTGCACAGGCGTGAGACTATAAACACGATAGGTTATGGGTTTGATTCCCACTTGAAGAAAAGAAACAATAAACATTTTCATTGCCTCGCTCTGGTAATAAACTTCAAGAATTCGGTGGAAAGTAGAGTACGGAAGTGTTTTAAGGGAAAAAGGGGTGACACTGCGTTATGATAATTATTAACCCTAGATTCCCTCTGCTTACAATACTATGTGCGAGATACAGCATGAAGCTAACAAAAATTAAATCGAACCCACCGCTATCACAGTTATACGCTGCTCCACTGTGCTACATTGACAACTACTTTTTATGTTATTTACTTAACATTTAAAATTAACTATTTTTATTATTTACCATTAGAATATTTAATATCGACATTAAACTCGGTTGCTGAATTCCAATCTGCAGGGTAATCTGTGCGGACTGGAACAAGCTCGAATGTATATCCTGTAACAAAAAGGCTAGTGGTTATTAAGTTTTACCTTTCTTATAGTTCTGTGTCATGTTTTTAGATAAATAATATAAATGCTAAATAAAAAGGAAAAATATTTAGATACAATTTCCTTTCACACAGTTATTATTGTCATTGTGTTATAATTGGAAACATGTTAAGCAATATACAGGATGGAAGCATCTGCTCTCCTTTTACGGAAGCAGCATATCGGTTAAAATATTTAACTTTGACTAGATTTAAATAAAAAAAAATATTATATTTAACGAAAAAAGAACACCAAGACGTCCCGACTGTTAATCCTAGTAAACTATTGGGCTTGTTTACTTTCTTTTTAGTTTTATGTAGTTGGGGTTTTTGTTTTTACAATTTTAATTTTATTGTTAGGATTCTTTATGGTAATGATAATCATGATATACCTTTTTGAAATCCTCGTATTGAGCTCTTGAATTTGATACCCATATTGTGGTATTCGAAACGATTTTTTTTTTCACTAAGTCCAATGGCCTTCTACAGCCGCCGTGATTGTTTTTTTTAACGTCACCTATCTAAGAACACTTGGGCTGCTAATACAAATCTAACGATACCTCAAATATGTAAATCTGTTCAGCGGTTCTGTAGATATGAGGTAATATATAATGTAGATAGAATATTATCGATTTCATCAATGAAGTGTGTGCGTTGTTGTCGCTTTGTTAGGTGTCTGTGTGCGTCATTCTTAACAACGTTTTATTTTACAACGATAATTTTATTAATTATTTTGTTTGAAAAAACACTTTTTCATTATTGGAAAAATCTCTTTTGTTTTAATTGTATTAGGTTTTTATGGAGTAGTTAAAACTGTGCTTTCATTTCAAGTGGTGAAGACAAAAACACTCTGTACAATTTCTATAATATTTTACATTAATTAATAAACTAGCTTAGATATCATCAGACAACGATCATATAGATCGAATAAGTTAAAAAGTTACATATTTTTAACATTTTTAAAGTGTTACTCCACACTTAGGAAGGACTAGGACTGGTCGGTTTCCAGGAGGCGTGGGTTCAAATTCCGCTACATTTAATTTTTTATAAGTATTTTTATAAAGTAAGTTAATTACAGTTTAACAATATATGATCAATGCTTTATTTGAAATATTTACCTAAAACTGTCAAATTAGCGGGATTAGGTGACATTTCTTCTTGTTCAGCAAAATTGCATGTGGTACAAGTGACATTAAATGTTAGGTCAGTAGCGGTCGCAGACACGAAACTAATCTGAAAATATGCAAATATAATAATTATAATATAAAGTACTAACATGTCTATGTATGTACGTGTTAATAGTGAATTAAATCAGTTTCACGCTGTATCCCACACACAGCAGGGTAGACAGAGGGAACCTCGTGGATGTCTTAACCCTGTTCCCTACTATCCACCGAATTATGGAGGCATTGTGTGTTTAGTGGCGGAACTCAACACCGCGCTTTGCCTTGACACCAGAGCGAAGAAATGAAAATATAAATGTAAATAAATATTTCATTTCATCGAGTGGGATCGAACTCACAACCTGTTGACAGTCACACTTTGTCCCCCTGCGCCACGACTGACATTTAAAAAAAAAAATTTCTCTTTATTTTCTATTATACTTTCATATTTGAAATTCGATTTTCTTGATTTAGCTTAAAATAAATATATTTATTATGACCAAATTGTGTAAGTAGTTTTTTTCATAGAGTCATATACTGGGATAATCAGAGAGAACTTAGTTTCAAAACACTCCCCAGATTTGAGACATTGCGTGTGGAGTGGCCGATGATAAAGTCTCAGTTCGTCTTACCAGTTCGAAGAAATGAAAATAATCCATTCCCTTTAGTGAGAACCGAACTCATAACCATCGTACTTACAGTCGGAAACTTCGCCTCAAGTTTCTTGGTTCACTTGTATTCACACACAAAAAAATCATTTGCATTAATTTAAAACAAAACTACTACCAAGAATTTATTTTTTATATAAATTTCTTCTACTTACAGAATCAGGTGGATTTGGTTTATTTCCGAGTTGAACATGAAACACGATGGACACGTGGCCTTTTTCGTTTGAAACGGAACATTTATATTCGCCCAAATTATCCTTGCTATATAACTTAAGCTGCAATACTGAAAAGCTACGTGTGCCATTTGTAGGATTTGAACTGTAATCAATCTAAAAATTACAAAAATATAAATATTAATAATGTATTTTTTATATATATCAACAAACAAATACAAGCAAATACAGTAAAAATGAAAACGTCTTCCTTTTTTTTCGCTTCCTTCGCTTGACGCTGTATCCTGCGTGTAGCAGAGTAGACAGAGGCAGCCTAGTATTAAGAGGTTCCGCTCCCCACTTTTCACCGAATTCTAAGGGCATTGTATGTCGGGTGGCGAGACTTAACGCCGCGCTTTACCTTGACACCAAAGCGAAGAAATAAAAATACTAAACATTTCATTTTCTCGAGCGGAACCTGTCGCGTATACAGCCATACGCGTGTGCCCCCGTGCGACACGACTGGCCTCTCCATTTCGAAGTTGTTAAAAATTTTCACGTTATATGCGTAGGAAATAACAAATCGGTAAAAAACGAAAATAATTATTAAAACGAAAAAAAAAATTCAGTGAAGAAACAATTCACAATCGTCTCGTTTACAGTCCCACTGCGTCACGATGGCGTCTTTTTTTGGAATTTGACTATTTATTAAGTAAAGCTTGTTTTATAAAGGCATTTTAAACTTACAACATCTTCATCATTTATTTCTTCATCATATCCATTGTTACGTTTGTTCCATTTAAAGGTGGGTGGTGGATGTGCGGTTACACTGCATGTGATATTTTTTCTAAAACAGAAAAACCGTTTATGTGCTTCGTTCTCCTGTTTGATTTTTTGGGGGTTAAATGTAGTGTCATGGACAGTTTTTTTTTTTTTCAATTTTTATTCTACGTATATAATTGAACTTTCCCAACAATATTTTTATTAGCTTCACGCTGTATCCCGCACACAGCAGGGTAGGCAGAGGGAACTTAGTGTAGGACACTCCGTTCCCCACTTTCTGCCGAATTCTGGAGGCATTGCATGTTGAGTGGCAGAGCTCAACGCCGTGCCTCGACACCAGAGCGAAGAAGTGAAAATATAAATTAAAGTAAATATATCTCCTCGAGTGGGGATCGAACCCACAACCAGTGGTTTTACAGTCACACTTTGTGCCGCTACGCCACGACTGGCCTCTGCATTTTTACTAAGTAGCTATATTACTATACATATATACTTAATAGTTATATTAAGTAAAAAAATAAGATAAAGAAAACAATATATTATTTTTTACATTACTTACGTTTCATTCATAATTGCATAAACTTCTTCAGTTTTGAACTTTGAATAGAACATCTCTTGCGTAACGTGGTTGTAAATTATAGGTTTGTCTGGAATATAAATCATCGGTAAGATCAATGTATATTTATTTTTCCTCTTTTTATTAAACCCATATAATTAAGTCTAATAAATCATTTATGAATCGTTGTTAATATGCCTTGTGTTTTGTATGGCAACGTTGC
>JAATLQ010027458.1:21476-31669 GCA_013421005.1 Heliconius erato x Heliconius himera
TATTTTTTACATTACTTACGTTTCATTCATAATTGCATAAACTTCTTCAGTTTTGAACTTTGAATAGAACATCTCTTGCGTAACGTGGTTGTAAATTATAGGTTTGTCTGGAATATAAATCATCGGTAAGATCAATGTATATTTATTTTTCCTCTTTTTATTAAACCCATATAATTAAGTCTAATAAATCATTTATGAATCGTTGTTAATATGCCTTGTGTTTTGTATGGCAACGTTGCTTGTCAGTTGTGTTGTTTTTTTTCTCAACAATATTTATTTTAAAAAACAATAGTTTAGAAATGTCTTTCGTAGAATAATAATAATTTAAAAAACACAAATAGCTACTACTTTATCGATTGTAAATAATATAAAATATATAAATAAACGAGACAAACTATGGTCATGAATTGTCATTTTCAATATCAAAGTGCAACGTTGCGTTCGACCGGCCATGTTGCCCTTTCCATCATGCATACAGATATATTGAAACTTGGCTAAGAAGTTGATCTTGATCTACTAGTCGTGTGATCGTATAAATGTTTATAATGTAAAATTATATTTCTTTAGAAAGTAACACAGTTCGAAACTGGAAAATTTGCAAAATCATTCAGTATATCTAGGTATTCAATTACATAATTTAAAGTATAAATTATTCAAAAAAATAATCATTTTTTGCATAAATATAAATTTGTAATCTATCTATATAGCTGACTGACTGAGGTAAGACGCACGCAGAGCCGTAACCGCTGATGGTAGAAACGTGAAATTTGGGCAGATGTTTATTTTCATATTCTGGACATCCACTAAGAAGGGAATTTGAAAAATTTTAACCCTAAAGAGATGAAATAGGGGTTGAAAGTTTTTATGGTTTTTTTTTTAAATTGGCACCGATTCTTATAAAATTTTAAATCCAGACTCTTAAAAATATTTCATTGAACACGTGTTTCATAGTTTTTAAGAATTCACCCCCTAAGGGTTCAAATAAGGGGTTGAAAGTTCATATGGAAAAATCTTTAAGTCGCCACCGATTTTTATAAAAATTGAAATTCAAACTGTTCAAAATATTTTATTGAACACGTGTTTCGTGGTTTTTTTAGAATTCACTCCTAATAAGCGGGCGAAGCCGCGCGCGCCCTCTAGTATGTTTATAATGGTAAAGTTTCGATTTAGTTATGCAGGGAATGGATTCCTACTATTATTTTACCACAGCCATGATAAATTATGATTAAGCACTTAAGCTCTTAGAAAAACCAGCTGTGCTTGGATTTAATGTCAGTGAATGAAGTAAAAAGTTTATTCAGGAATGGGCGGTAGTTAATTTTATTTTAAAGTTGTTCTATATTCCGTTGATAAGTAATGCAAACCAAGGTTTGTTTTGCCTAATTTAAACACGACCGATGTACAGATGGCAGTGTGTGACAGTAGTCATAATGGTTGCGGGTTCGATTTTCACACGGCAGAATGTTTATATGTATACGTATAAATTGTTTTCAGTTTCTCGGTAAATAAAGAAAATTGTTGTATTGTAATAGCAATGTCACGGAGGACTTACTAAGTATATATAAATGTTAGAACAATCGGATTACATGTGGTGTGGGTTTTGAATATATTGTGATTTCGATTAGTTAACTGGTTGGCTTGTGTTAGGTATAATAAAGTTGACACCATATAACAATTATGTCAACTTTATAATAACATAAAGTTAAAAAATAATAACATAGTTGATATCGGTTAGGGGTATTATGCGGTGCATGCGATTTTTTAGAAATCCTATATCAAGACAAGTGTGTTGATAGACATGTGATAGACAAGTCATTTAGTTTGATGGTAAAAAATAACAAAGTCAAATTTTGAAGCTCGGATTATAAACTGAGTTCGCGAGGGAACACAGAACAGATGAGTTCTAAGGTCGGAGTTCGGAAATGTCTTGGATTCTTTTGGCAGTGAAGTAAAGTACTGAACTTGGCTCTCATTTCAAATGTATATTTTTAATGGGATAATTATTTAAATCTTTCAATCGATATAATTATTTTCAAAAACTCACGTTGAACAGTCAGGAACACGCGTTTCAAGCTGTAATAAGACAATGCCTCCTGGGTCGCTTTACACCAATACTCGCCGGTGTCGAGATGAGTCAAATTCCTAATTTCTAACTGGCAATTGTCTCCTTTCTGCTTAATAATATATTTTTTTCGGTCATCTGAAAGGATATTATTAATATTTGTAATAAATTATATCGTTATTAAAACGTATCAACCATTAATGATAGTTATGTTTATTGAGGTATAATAAGGTTCTTGTTATTTTTTTTTAGCCACACATATAGCGGGTTAGGCAGTGAGAACCTAGTGTTAAGACACTTCGTTCGCCACTTACCGCCGAATTTTTGAGACATTGCTAATAAGTGTGGTACTCACCGCCACGATTTGCCATGTTGCAAGAGCGAAGAAATGAATATGAATATTTAATATTTATATTTTATTCATCCGAGTGGGAATCGAACCCACGACCGTCGTGTTAACAGTCACACGCTCGTCTACGGACACTGGGCCACGATGCCTCTGTCATTATATTTGTCAGATTTTTTCTTTCAAACTTTATCTCGTATTATATAGCAGAGTACACATAGATAATCTAGTGTCAAGACACTCTATAAATAATAAAATGAACCTGTAATAGTTCCTTTGGCGTTGTACCATTGCACGACAGGACGTGGATGACCTTTCGCTACGCATTCAAATTTTATAGATTTCGTTTCTTCACCATCCACGTTTTCCTCTTTTGGACTTAGATTGACTTTTTCTGCAAAAAAGTATGTTAAGTTTTATTTATTTATAGAGATAAGCTTCTGCTTCTATAATATACCTACATGCTCGCAGCATTCGATATTTATAAATAAAAATATATTATGAGTTTATAAACTTCCTTATTGATTTATATTTGAATTAGGTTTGGATTTATTTATTTTATTTTAAATGTGCTATAAATAAGTAATATTTTGTATATCTTACTGTTAGAGAAGGAACTTGTTTGCATAATTAATGCAGTTTATATAAGTTCTAGAATACAAGTTGATGTACAAACTTAAGCCAAAGTTCAAGTTAAACCATGAGTAAGAATATCATAGAAATTATTAACAATTTTAAATAGCTTAGAATTGAAAATATTATATTATAATATTAGGTTACAGCGTTTATATATCTTTAAGTATTATTCATAGAAAATATGTAAAATGAACTGAAATAAAATACTATTATTATTAAATAATTAGCTTCAGAAACTTTACTGAAATATTATATAGAAACACGTTTTTTAAAAGTTGTATATTATACTTGCCTTACTCATGATATCAATTCGTTAATGTTATTGAAAAATTTCGTAATAGCGAAATTTCGTATGACCTATCCGGTTTTGTTCGAATATTTAATGAAAAAACTTCTGCCCGAGTAATTCCGTTTAAGAAATGATATCAATAAATGTCTAAATGACAAAAAATCTAAGTAACTTAGGTACCTACATAATACAAGACATCGTTATCGCTCTATATTAATAATGTTACAAAAGATGTTGGAAGCTTTTAAATAAATCATTTTGATTAATGATAAACGTGTATTAAGCTATGAGATTTATTAAAGATATTTACAATTCAAGTAGAATATCATGGTAATGAAAGCACTGTAGGCTATTGTAACTCAATAGGCGCAGATTTTACCAGACAAATTACGTCCATTTAAATATCATATACTGTTTCTTATTTCACTTTATAATTTCATTTTTAATATGAAAATGGTTTATGTTATTTCTACCGCCTTCACCAATGAAGAGAATGAATAAGAAAATATAATGTATAAACAAAACATTTACCGCCAACAACAATTTTTAAAGTTTGTTCAAGAGTGCCAGATTTACAAGTCCAGTTTCCTGTGTCCTCAAGCTGGGCACTGATGATGATGAGCGGCAACGTGTCGTTCCTTTGCCTCTCAACGAACACTCTGTCATTCTTAGAAGATAGACCTTCGACTTTCCCAGATGGTGAATACCATTCAATAGACTGAAAAAATATTAGTTAATAAAACAGTTTCACTATTTTTGAGCTTAGTGTTGGATGGCTTGGTGGCGTCTTGTTTACCAGAGAGTACCCACTATGATAGTATGGAAACTATTTTTTAGATATGCTCAGTGAATTAAGTTAAGAGTTTCGACAACAATCATGTTTACAGCCACAAATCTCACGGCGCCACAACGGCCACTTTAAGTTAGTAGATGGATAAATACCTATATCTAATAAATATGTATATATAAATATAAATTCTAAGGGCATTGTGGTAAAAGCTAGAGTAACGTAAAGTTAATTTTCTTGATGAATGTTCCAAACGGCTAAGTATTCACGAATTAAGCAAGTAAACGATGGTTAATACGTGGCAGCTGGTAACACGTCTTCCGGCAATTTGCTACTCAAAATTTATTAGGCGCATGAAATGTGAGAACTTAACAACTTGGATATGGGAAAAGTTCTTCGTTATAACAAAAAACTTATTAATTTCCGCATGTACACACTGAGATTTTATAAAACCTCAAATTCTGTTAAAAGGTTAGTTCTAAAGAAATTAATTGTAAAGTGCTTATATGCTATTATATTATTAAACGTTCATGCCTATTATGTGGTCATCGAATGAATTATAAATGTAGTGATTTCTTGGATTTGTGTAGAAATATACGTATTTAGTAATATGTTGACAGTGAATAAAATAAAATCAGCTTCACGCTGTATCCCGCACACAGCAGGGTAGGTAGAGGGAACCTAGTGTTAAGGCACACCGTTCCCCACTTTCCGCCGAGTTCTGGAGGTATTGTATGTTGAGTGGCGGAGCTCAAAGCCGCGCTTTGCCTCGACATCGGAGCGAAGAAATGAAAATATAAATGTAAGTAAATATTTTATTTCCTCGAGTGTGGATCGAACCCACAACCAGTCGATTTTACAGTCACATTTTGTGCCTCTGCGTTACGACTGGCCTCAAAAAGTGACAGTAAATAAGTAAAAATTATACCTCATTTAAATTTTTTCCTTTGCAAAAGATACCCTTCTTCTCACCGACATTGTACACTAATGATCGAGCCATGATATGGAGGGAGGGTGCGTCATCGTCGGATTCCGCTGTCCAAGCTGAAAACAAAAGAATCCACCATTAGTAGGTAACATTTCATTAGAATATGTCTTAATAATTAATTTTAATTATTATTATTATTTTATTTACGGCCAGCCCTGACGCAGAGCCACACGCCTGCGATGTCACCGCGACAAATTGTGGGTTCGATTCCCATTCGAGGAAATTAAATATTTAATATTTATTTATTTCTTCGCTTTAGTGTCGAAGAATTCGGCGGAAAGTGGGGAGCGGAGTGTTTTAACTCTAGGCTCCCTCTGCCTACCCTGCTACATGCGGGATACAGCTTATTTAGAAATAAGGCTTAAACTAAAACTATATTTTTTTTTTATGTTTCATTTTAACACATGTGATAATAAAACACTACTACTAGTGCATCGTTCGATAAAACTCTATTCACGAGTGTTGTCTCTCAGTGAATGTAACGGACACTTTAATTTCCCCTTTTCTCGTTTTTGACATTTCCTTCATAGAAACAGTGAAATATTTTTAAAATACATACTGCATTGCTAGCTTAAAATAAAATAAAAATTCTTTCGGTTTAATACTTCGCGTGTCATCGTAGTAGAGAATTACATTTTGACGTATTACATATTCTTACATTGATTTTGTTTTTTTTTTAGGTTTAAGTAGGTAGTTATACATTGTGGATAATTTAATTTTAGGACACACCTAGAAAATTGGAAACACGTAAATTTAGGCTTAGAAAGAAACAATTAGCAAATTACAATAGTATACAGGTCGGTGACATCCAAATTACGAACGGGCCTCTAGTAAAATGTACGTGTAAAATCGATAACAGAAAAGAACTTAAACATTATACCATTATACCAGTCAATATAAGCCTTCTGATTTATTATAGTATAAGAATGAGCTATCTACACTTATAATAAAATCATAACTGAACGGTCTGTACAGTTCTTTAACGCTATTTTCATAATTGGTTTAAGCGAGTTTAAGCGATTTAAAAATAATTTTCACTATTGTATTTCGGCAAACTTCCTTTAACATTTAATGTGTTTTTTTTATTTCAATCGGTTTATAAATAAAAAAAGTAATACACGAAAAGGTTAGTAGATAAATAATTGTGTAATTCAAGGCGGCGAAGCCGCAATTGGCAGCAACTTAAAACGTTGTGGTGGTAAACTGACAACCCTACAGCCATTCCTTCCGGCACGAAAATACGAACGTGAAGACAATATAATGTTGTAAATAAAATGAATTAAACTTTAATCATACTTCAAGGGGGCGAAGCCGCAATTGGCAGTATCTTAAAACGTTGTGGTGGTAAACGGACAACCTCCCCATTCCTTTCGGCACGAAAATTCAAACGTCAAGACAATATAATGTTACATATAAAATGAATTAAATTTTAATCATGTTAGTTTACAAGAAAATACTCGTATATTAATAAATATATTTTAAAGTTAATAAGTATATTTTAAAGCAAACGTTTGGAACTCGTCAGTTTTGGGCGCTCTCAAAGGCAGCACTTGGCAACTTTAGCCAGCCTTCACTTCCGCTATTACGCACAGGAAATGACATCTTGGTGCGTAAGGCGAAAGACAAAGCCTTTGTGCTATTTGTGCAAGTGGATCGCCAGCTTTCTCACTCCGAACACATGCCCGTGAACGCTGTTGTTCCCCAAGGATGCGTGCTATTCCCTATGCTGTTGCTTCTGCATAGATTCAAGATCAAGAGGATTCTAGCATCCATTGATATGCGGATGACAGCATAGTGGACGCTGTTTGCTCCGGCCATGCAAGTCTTTCTCGGGAAAACGTCGACCAGTGCGGAAATAAACTTGTGTCTTCAGTTGAGGTATCCCTCGGAAATATTTCCTCATGGAATATTTCCTTACACCTGCGCCCATTATCAGCACATTGGGTCTTAGCGTTTCGAGTGACTGTCAGTATCGCGATCATCTAAAAGGTAAGGCAACGCAAGGCAAGTTGGCCTCAAAGAACCTGGGGGTAATTTATAGAGCGAGAAAGTATTTCACGCCAAAACACCGATTGGCTCTGTATGGGGTCCAGGTTCGGCCTCATATGGAATACTGTTCTCATCTCTGGGCTGGTGCACCCCAGAATCAGCTTGACCCATTTGATCGTATACAACATAGAGCCGTTCCGTTACCCAATGATCTGTGCGGGGTTGACATATGGGCTTTGCGTAGAGATGTCTCCTCGCTGTGCGTTCTCTACTGCATTTATCATGTTCTGGAGAACTGTTTGGTCTATTACCTGAAGCCGAATTTTCAAACCGCACAGCACGTCACAAATTCAAGTATCATCCACACCATCTGGATACGTGGCAGTCCACTGCTGTGTGGTTTCATAGGAACTTCCTTTCACGGGCCACACAACTGTGGAATACCCTACCCGCGGCAGTTTTTTCAGGTCGATACGACCTGGGTACCTTCATCTATCTCCACTGTAAAGGCCGGGGTGATCAGTTACCATCAGGTGACCCGTATCAAAGCCTATTTTGATTACGCAAATTTCAGTGCAGAAAAAAACTATGTATAAATGCTCGTATCTTTTCATTACGCTGACTTGAAAGCTTCTTTTTTTCTGTGCTTCAAGGGATGGGTGGCGGCGGTCTTCGCCATCTCGAGATGATCTTGACAGACGGACTACAAATTAGTGATGTTGAAGTTTTTCGCTTTTGAGATACGAAATCTTAAAATACATTAGTTAATTGTATCTATATACAGACTTATCTTTTTTTACTTCAACTTGTATAATTTTAGATATAGATAAACATTCCTTATGGATGACTATTTTGGTTTTATATATCTATTATTTCTCAAGAGAAGAAAAAAAATCTATTAGATTTATTTAAATGGCACAAGAAGACAATTTTGTGTCATTATCGGATAAACTCAGTTGAATGTTTATGTAAAAACATTAACATTAAGAACATGAGAAGCGCTATAAGTTGGACGGTCACAAAGTGCGCGACTTCGTCTTACTGTTGAGTGGCGTCCATTAGTAAGCTAAGTTTTGTATTGGAGATTTAGTAGCTTAATGGCTGTCTCAGACAATATTATAAATATTGTCTGAAACAGCAAACGAAAACATTTTCCCCTTTTGCATATTAATAATATCAGCTTCACGCTGTATCCCGCACACAGCAGGATAGGCATAGGGAACCTAATGTTAAGACACTCCGTTCCCCACTTTCCGCAGAGTTTTGGAGGCATTGTGTGATGAGAGGCGGAACTTAACGCCGCGCTTTGCCTCGACACCAGAGCGAAGAAAAGCAAATATAAATTTAAATAAATATTTCACTTCATCGAGTGGGGATCGAACCCACAACCAGTCGATTTTACAGTCACACTTTGTGCTCCTGCGACTAGCACGACTATATTATTAATAAGTTAGTGTAAGTATATTAATATTTCCATAATATTATGTGTTGTAATTTGAATGTTAATTAATAAATCATTAGATAATGAGAAACCACTATACATGTATTATGAAACAATTTATTAATACGTATTTTCAAACGGTTCACGTTCATTATCGTAAGTAATACCTACTTAGATTTTTTATGTAGGTATTGTTGGTTATAATTTTCTACAATATTTTTAATCTATGCTTATAATAAACTATTTGTCATTTCTGAGATTATCAAGCACGTTTGTCAACAACAAACAAGCAAACAATAATTTTAAAAAATCTGTGTTTTCGGTTTTGTTGCATACCTTTTATGGACAGACTCCTAATTCAATAATCTAGTATTGAGTTAACTGAAACTTTATTTTGTAATGTTGATACGTTGTTTTTAACCTGATAATGTTATAAGAATACGAAAATAATCCAGGTAAGTAAATAAATAATTGTGTAGTTTAAGCAGACGAAGACGGAAGCGGGTAGTTAGTAATGTAATACATTTATCTAGATCAGAGTATCTGTAGGAGACCGTAAAAGCAATGGTCGTAGATTCGATCTTCATCGGGGGGGAATTACTTAAATTTTCACTCTATGTTCATGCAAAAGGTCAGCGTTGAGTTTCGCCACTCAACACATAATCTCTCCAATTTGAACGAACAGCAGAGAACGAAATGTTTTATCACTAGGTTATCTCTGCCTATCTTATTATGCTATGGTAAATATAATTTAATTAATATGTTAGATGTAGAGAATATTAAATTATTATTGATATTCAAATTATTCAATATCTAACTTCATACACGTTTGCGCTTTCTACTGATCGGAGACAAGCTGCACCAGTGCTGTTTATTTTTGCTGTTCTCTTAGTAAATTCCAGCTAGGTGTTACAGAGCAATTTAACAGCAACTTTTACACTATACAGCTATAACACTGCAATGTAATTTTAGATGTTGAAGTCGTATTGGTTAACCACCTACAGGCATACAAAAATAAGCGATCTGTCACTAACTTATGCCACAAGCAGAGCAGTAGTGTTTTAAAAGCAAAATCAATAGGTAAACCATGAGTAAACCGAGAATTCCTGAAGATGCAGATCAGATTTCGTGTGTTTGGAGCCCGAATTAGTCATCGGCAAGACGTAGTCTACAATTAGATCCGCTTTAAGGCATACTGTGTATTAAAATTAGATTATCAAGTGGAATATCAAATAACAGGTTGTGGGTTCGTTTTACAGTTCCCACTCGAAGAAATGTAATAATTAATATTTTCATTTCTTCGATCTGGTGTCGAGGCAAAGCGCGATGTTGAATTCCGCCACTCAATATCCAATGCCTCTGAGACTGTGGAGGAAAGTGGAGAGTGTAGTGTGTTAACCCTAGGCGCCCTCTGCCTACCCTGTTACAATCAGTATACAGAAGATAAAGATGAGAAAAAAGATCAAGTGAAATATCGTCTTGACATGTGCATGGAAACAAATAGAAAAATAGTGAAAATAAACGCTGAAGTCTACTAACATTAAACATAAATTGAAGGAAATCTCTTTCAAGATATGTACTCATTAATGTATGTTTTTAATGATTTATCAATTATGTTTATACTTAAAACTATATTATATTCAAGTAAATTTCTC